>CM062623.1:29309373-29319606 GCA_025617555.3 Puccinia polysora
GCGCTCTCCAGATTTGTTGGCGTGATTTGAAGCTGTGAGTTTTGAGTTTGTCAAAGCCACTTCAATCCGAGAGTGCTGACGATCTTGAGTCTTCTGCGCTTTTGATTCATTATTCAGTTGGGTGAGATGATTGAGAACGTAATCCACTGAGAGTTTATTGTCTGTGTGCATGATTTGCCGTTTGATGTTGCTCATAGAGTCGGGAAATTTGAAGAGAAGATGATGGGCCAAGATATTGTTTGGAAGGATGATTCTGACTTCTGACATTTTCTTCAGAAAAAATTTAGCCTTATTTATGAAATTGTCAATGTGATCCAACACAAATGATAAGTAGAGAAATTCATTGAATATTATGCCTCTTTTTGAAGCTTGCAAGGAAGCGTATTTGTCAATAATAGCCTTCCACAGAAGTTTGGCGGAATTCTTGTTGAGTGAGATGACAATGTTGTCATGCGTAGCTGCTTCTAGTCTAGAGATAATGAGGATTTTGATTTTGTCATTCAGATTGGGATTGAGAACCAAATAGTTGTTGTTAATGGGTATGGAGCATCCACAAACGTCAAGAATGGCGTCCATTTTATCTTTCCACACACTGTAGTTGTCCTCACTGAGTCTGGGGATTGTATTGAGGGCAGTTTTCAGCATGGCCTGCCTAAATCCCTCCAAAGTTGAGGCGGCCATGATTTCCCAGTCATTTGATGATGTTTGAGGTTGAGAGTTGAGAGTCAAATTTGGCTTTTAACCGTGTTATAATGAGAATTGATTACACTGAAAAACTGGGAAATCTGGCATAGACAAGGTTGAGGTGTGAGAGTTAAGTGAGTAGCAATGAGACAAGAGATGAAATGAACTGAACCAGAAGAGTAGTTGTCAATACGAGATTAAGCAGAGGTGAAGAAGAAGAAGAACAAATGGAAATGTAGAAATATCTCACCGGGCACACAGACAAGGCTTGAGGCATTCAGATGAGCAGACAAGGAAGGGAGAGCAAGGATGGAGATTGAGAGATCAAGGTGTGGTTGTGAATGAGGAAGGATAAAGAGATTGAGAAGTAGATGAG
The DNA here is from genome assembly GCA_025617555.3 of Puccinia polysora. Lineage (NCBI taxonomy): Eukaryota > Fungi > Basidiomycota > Pucciniomycetes > Pucciniales > Pucciniaceae > Puccinia > Puccinia polysora. Next base: position 29,310,434 of record CM062623.1, read on the forward strand.
AGGTTGAGAGGTTGAGAGGTTGAGACAATTGGAGGTTACTATGATGATGGGCCATCAAGTCTGATCTGGATTTGGAGTGTGAGGAAGTTAGATTTTCCCCACTCCCTGTCTTTCTGTCAGTGTGCCGCGCCTGTGTACCCAGTAAGGGGAGAAGACCTAACATCTTACAAAAAGATTAAATCCTTTAAAATCTCCATGAGGGTCTTGGCCATTGAGGGGAAACCAAAACTTATTGACACATATCCAAACCATTCTGGTGGCCATCACCGAAGAAATTGGTCTCTCAATGGTGCCAGAGTTGTGAGGTTTTTCAGAAACATGATCTTAGGCGCCCAGCTGAAATTGGATATCCTACTGGGGAGTCCACTGTCTTTGGAAGGATTGCTATGGATGTGGTTCATATTAAGGCAGGTGGTGCTATGTATCTCATTTTGGCTAGAGATGATTTTTATGGATGGTTTTAAGCAAAATTCCTTAAGAATCTCAGCTCTGAATCAGTGGCAGCTTTCCTTCATGAGAACTGGAAAATGTGTTATGGCTTGGCTCAATCTTATTCTACTGATGGTGGCTCTGAATTTGGTGGAAAACTTGCTGAAATGATCCAATCACTTCCTGGACAACATCAAGTTACTACTTCTTATTATCTGGAAGGCCAAGGCATGGTGGAGCAAGGCCATGCCCCTTTGAAGGCTGCTCTTGTCAAACTGGCTAGTGATAGTGGAAAAAATTGGTGCAAATTTCTTCCTCTGGTTCTCATCTCTGATCAAATATCAACTAAACGGACCACTGGCTACTCACCTTAAAAAATATTTTTTTGCCAAAGGGCTTTCCTTCCTCTTGATCTTGAAATGGAATCTTTCCTTTGAATCTCATGGGAGCAGGTTTCTTCAACCACTGACCTATTAGTTGCCAGATACAAGCAACTGGAGCAAAGTGAAGACATTTATGAATAAGCTTATGAGAAGATGATAGAATCAAAAGAAAAATCAGTTCAGTATTGGGAAGATAAGCATGCACATCAAATCAGGGATCCCTTAAATCCTGGTTATCTAGTTTTTGATTATAATCAATCCTTGGATACTCAGTGGGGAAGGCTCTCTTCAAATTGTTGGAATGGTCCTTATTGGGTGTTTTTTCAAGTCAGAGGTGGATCCTGTGTTTTGGAATAACTGGATGGTATTCAGTTGGCCAGAAGGTTCTCTGCTGATCAAGCCAAGAGATTTCATTGTTGTGGGGGCAATTTGGGGTCAAAGTAAGTCCTCCCATTTGTGCACCACCAGGGTCATCTACTGCATTTTTTTTTGTAAAAATCTGCTTTATGCCACATATGTGAGAACCTGTGATGGCCTCTTTGTATTTCTCCTACCACTTCTAGTGCTCTTTTGGATGGATCAAGATTTTTTTTCTCAACTCTTCAAGATCAAGAAATGGCCATTTTTTTTTCTTTATATTGTCTCCTTTCCTCCTTTTCTCAATATCTTAAAATCTTGAGATGCAGAATAGAGGAAGTCTGTAATTCTGGGAGAGATGTGGTGACACATTTGGTACACCCCAAGAAAAGTGGCAAAATTTAAAAAAAGAAATTCTTAGTTTTTTATCTCATCATTATAAAAAAAAAAGTTGGAAGGTCTTCCATTCTTTTTTCTGTTTCTCCAAATTTCCCCTGCCCTAGCGGTCTAGGAAGGGTACCCCTGAGGTGATCAAATCCCCATGCCTTGCGTTCAATTCCTTCATCTTGCGCTTTGCACCCAACTTTTTTGGCCAAGTGCTCCTGATTGATCAAACCCTACCCTCCTTCAATTGATGATCCCATCCCAACTCAAATCACCATCATGCTCCATCCTCCTCAATCCATCTCCAAGCTTGATGATAGCCCTGCTGTTGATTGGCTTCACTACCCACTCAAGATTGCTTGACTCTACCAGGATGAGCTACTAGAAAAAGCCAAGCGTAGGAATATCATCATCCGCGCCAATACCAGTACAGGCAAGAACTTTGTAACCATAAAGCTCATCAAATACATCCTTTGCCTTGGATCTTCATCAAACAATCCTCCAATCCATCATATCCATCCTTGATCCCATATATCACTCCTTCTCACCCAATAACCTCAACTCCTTCAAGTCTCAATCAATTGCTTGCACCATCTTCCTCCAATCCATCCTGCCCTTTATTGTTTCCCAGTAAGCCAAGATCCATCAGATTTCTCACACCTCTGTCCTCTCCAGATAATCTCTCACTGCTTTTGCCACCCATCATCTGAAACATCTGTTGCGGCCCCACATCAGAAAAGTTGTGGATGTTCATCCACCTGCTGCTCATCTGCCAACCCACAGACCTTCATCCTTACACAGATGCTCATCCGCCATCCGCTGTCATCCTTTTTGCGGGCTGGCTTCCTATTTCTCAGATATTTTTTCTCACATGTCATAATCTTCCTGTTTCTATCATTGTTGCTTTCATTACTGGTTTCCCTGGTACATAAAAAAGAAATTCTTTTCCGCTCTCATTTGTAGTTATCTCTTGTAAGTAGTCTACAGGGCCTCTTGACCATAAAAGGATGGGCTCTGCCCTGCTTTTTCATTCATCATCCATCATTGTGGTATCAAGCAAAAAATACATGGGCTCTTCCTCCTTAATCTGAGAATTTATCATTATCTTATCCTGGGTATATCCATGATTTCCCTCTGATCCTTGAGCCTCCATACTCAAATTCCTGATCCGCTCTCCTGAGGCCCTGTTCCTTATCACCAAAAAATAGCTTTGCTGGTTGAAGAAGAATTCATTTGATTGAATTCTTGAGTGTGTTAAACCACTCCTTTGATTCCTTTCTCTGACAACTTTGGTCTTGATCATTCATTTGATTGTCCTTCTGAAACCAGTCACGTTTGACTGAGAGGTTTCTTTAAGTTTGAAACCTGGAGTGTTAAAACTCCCTTTATTTCTTTAAAGTTTAATTGCCCCAGGCTATTATTGAGTCCCTTGAGAAGTGCTGGGTTATTCTTGTTCAAATTTTTTCCTTCTTTGCTTCTAGAGATTCATAAAACAAATTTTTTTTGTTTTTTACAGCCACCCACAGTTATCTGGTAACCTTCAAGTGCTTAATTGTGGAGAGTTGGGAAGGTTCATTTAAAACCTGGAGGTTGGTTGGGATTGAGTTTATCTTTCCTAATATTCTGCTGAAAACCAGAGTTATTAGCTGATGGGAATTGTTACTAACAACTGCCTTGTTCTATTGAACTCTGAACAAACTTTAACTTAGTTTTTTCAAGTCTTTTCCGGCAAAATCTTGCCCCAGATAGTGTTGTTCCATTGCTGACGACTACTATCAAAATTCATCCTTTCCATTGATTCCTTATTTACAAGGTTATGGATCTTGATTCTGGTTACATTTAAATATTTTCTCTAACACTCAGGAGGGCAGCCTAAACATCACCTTTTCCCCTCCACAGAACTTCCTGCAGCTCATCACCGTTTGGCCTCTTGCAGCGTGCAGGAAACACTTTGGATTGAATCAATCGTTGGTGAAATATGGAGGAAGTTGTCCATGCAACCATCAAGGTTTCTGGTTTACACCATGTGATTGGTTGAAAAAATTCAACACTTTGGTTCAAATTTGGAAACCAAATATATAGACATGAAAATGAAGTGGCTACAAAATCAATCATCAGCAAACAGGATCTGTGTCAATCTCATCACCACAGACTTAATACTTGCGGAGTCTCTAAACCAGGCTTTGAGTTGACAAGATCTAGACCTGCTAAAATACAGATGTTATAAATTCAGGCTGCACTGAATTAGGGGGGGTGTTGAGATACTACTGTTAAATTCCTGTTACTTCCTCATTTTTATTTAATTTTGTTTTCATTTTCATTTATCTTCATATTATTTCATTTTTATTTTTATTTTATTGCTACCTTTACTCACCACGCACACTAAAAAAATCTCATGTTTCACACTCATTGTGTATCATGCGTTTCTACTTCTTTCTTCTACCAGCACCTCATTTGACGACTCTTTGAAAACATACTCATCATCTCCTCTCATCATCTTTGCCTGCCAAAACTCAAGCAATACAACAGATAATTGAGAAACTGAAAGGAACCACTGTTGAGGACTCAGTAATTTGGTGCAAACTGTACTCCATTCTTACTCATTGTTTGTGGTTAACTCATGTGTGTGTGTGTGTGGAGGGATTCCCTTCTCTTCAATTCTGAAATAGTCACTAGTGCCAAGTCCCACATATAGTGATTTTATATAAGCTGCGTATGGTGTTACTCTCTTCTCTGGTATTCTTTATTTGTCATTCCTATTGTCTCCAAATTTTCCCTAACACCTTACTCTAGCTTTCTGATTTTAATTTAAACCATCTTTGGAGCAATTAGATGTATAATTTCTGGGATCTTGAAGCAGGGACAGGTTGCATACAGTTGAACATGAGGCTCTGGAATTGCAAACCAGTTCTCTTGTGGAGTTTTCAGATTTCTTGAAGATGTAAATTCCATTTTCTTGGACTAGGAAGCCATAGTCTTACAAATTTCCATGCCGCTTGGTAGTAAGGTTGGCCTTTTCCTTAGGGGCTTTGCTATTGGTTTTTTTGTGGTAATCTTCCATGGAGTTTACGGAGAGGCTCTTGAGTTTCTTAATTTTCCAATCTAATTGTCCTATTTGAGCAATGATTCCCCGTTGTTCTTGATATTTAGGGTTTTTCTTGGTTGGAAAAATGGGTTGAGGTCTGAATTGAAGTTGACCTCCACCCTTGTTTGGGTTCCAATTGAAGGGGTGAGCCAGCTTTTTTTCCTTCCGTGGTCCCATAGAGTAGTAGGTGGATTCCATAGAGTTGGATTTGCGTCTGGAGTCTTCAAGGAGTACCCTGGAAGCTAGTTTTTACACTTTGAACCACTGTAGGTTGTAGAGAGTGGATACAAGGCTTGAAATAATCTTAATGAGTTGGAGGCCCTTGATTAACACAATCAATACTAGACCCATGGAGAAATTCATTATTTTTTCACTGGTTGGAAGGCCCTCAATCATCTCACACAGGCTGATGTATGCATTTTTGAATGCTGATGTATTTTCATTACGGATTTTGTTGGGTTTGTAGGTGGGATTGCACATTTGAATTAGTGCTTCACCAATAACAATCACTGAGTTTTTAGCACATATGGCAGCTAGTGCTTGCTAGGATTTGGTGAAATTGGACTTGCTCAACTTGATGCATGACTGGAGATTGTTCTTGAAAATTTTATGAGTAGGCTAAGAGCAAGCAATTTTTCCCTTTGGTATGCTTTGATTCAACAATGGACTTTCTCAACTCCTTTTCTAGAATTCGTTTGTGTCCTTTCCCAATTGTGATGTCTTCAAAGGCACTCTTCCAGTTGTGCCAATTATGTTCATTCAACTTTGAAATCTTTGATTTGGTGGAATAGTTGTTGTCAGAGTCCTCCAAAAAGAGAATTTTGATTGTTTAGCACTTGTTTTGGCCATTGGTGTTTCAAAACCTGTACATCTTGTTATCTGCTCAAGATTTATGAGTGTAAAGAGATGTCTCTTGATACCATTAAAAATTATTAAGAATCTTCATTTTGGCACTTAAAAAAACTCTTATAAAAGTATAAATATTGAAAATTTGATGAAAACACAAAAGTGTGAGCAACAGGCTTTGAAAATATCATTGGAGACAATAGTTATCTGATACAAGGATCATTACCTGCACTCAAAATCCAGCAGGTGGGCTCAAGTCTACAGTTAAAGGCAGGAGTTTAGGTCAGAATAAGTCAATAGGCTCTGCTGAGGATAGTCTTAGCTCCTCCTTGAGGTTGCAAATGGAGTTGAGGTTTTATTGCTGGCAGTTTTGGATTTGATCATGAGGGCGGCCAATGGAGAGGGAGATGGGAAAAGGGAGAAAGGTTGACAAGGAGATGAGGAGAAAGGTAGTTGGGGTCTGGAGTAGGAGGGAGAAGGTTTTTTCCCTGTTTGTCTGATCCCTCAACTGTTACAGTTGGTGTGCAGAGAACATGCTGGGCTTGCGGGGTCTCTAACTAACAATTTCCACACCCATCCTTTTTCTGCAACACAAATTCTTCCCCCCAAAACCTCAAAATTTAGAAAATGAATTGAATTCCTCTTGAAAATCAACCCAATCAAAGTATGTGGATGGGAGGGAAAAAGATGGGAGGAGATAATAGGGGGTATCAGAGTTAAAGTTTTCAAAAAATTAAATGGCTGATTTCAGGCCTATCCATTTTTTTATTCAAAGTTTTATTTTTCCAGTTGGAACCATTGATTCATTTTTTATTTTTATAAAAAAATATTTTTTGAAAAATTGAAATTTTTCCTGAAATAAGCTATTTAAATTTTCAAAATTTTAAATCTGATACACCTTAATTTGAATTAAATTCAGAGACATGGCAAGAATAGGGCTTGCAACCATCAATATGTCATACAACAAATTGAATCCCTCACAATCCTCACCCCAATTAAATTATGTGGATGGGAGGGAACAAGATTGGAGGAGATGATTTTACAAACATACAGAGACAATGTAATATCCTCCTTGGCACAAGATTGGGGCTACTCAAAGTGTTCATCAGGACCATTGTTGCTTGGCTGAGAACTCACAGACAAGTCCTCAGCATCAAAAGAATCTGAGTTTTGTCCATGGAAATCAGCCAAAGGGGCAATTTTTGCTATCTTAACTAACATTTCATCCATTTGAATATAAAAATGAAAAATTGAGTCCAAGTTATCAACCACACAGTTGATTTCCTTAGCTTTATTTGAGTTAGTGATACAAATTCCAGTGGAGATTGAAATTGAGTGGGCCTTTTTGTACTTGGCTCAATAGATGTTGAATTTCTCCCTCATCCGTTTGAAAAAAAGATCCAGCCTACCTCTTGTTTTGTTCTTTAATTAATTGGCCCCCAGGAGATAAACATTAACCTTAGAGGATGGAGTTTGCCAACTTTTTTCATTTTTGGACCAAAAGCAAGCATCATAGATGGGTGGAATTTTGAGCTAGTCTACCAGGATAATGTGATCAGCTCTCTTGTTCTGAATTGAGAATTTGGAAGCTGATGGGGAAGGATTGTTTTTTGTAGAGTTCCTGGGGGATGTTTGCTTTGGTGAATTTTATTTTTTTGTGGAATTAGAGTTTGAAACAAAGAGGTGGGAAAAAATTCATGTTTTTCTCAAGATTGGAATTTATTGTTCTCTGGCATCTGTAAGTAGATGAGCCCACCTTTCAACCCCCCCAAAAAAAAAAGAGAGAGAGAGAATGAGATATCAGTTCCTTCCTTCCTTCCAAGTTGTGGGAGCTTGCCTTTGGAATGCTATCCTAATCTATCTGAAACTTGGATTTTAGAGCAAGGCATATGAACATCCCTCTCAAACCTAACTGCAGTACACAAACAAATAGAAACAACCCTAAAAATCAGCCCGCCAACAATTTCATCTGGATATGTCCTTCTCATCGCATGGCCTTGCTCAGGCCCTGCTCAAAGCCCCCCTGCACCTTTCTGTATCCGTCCAACATGCCCATCTTTGGTTTTCCTCCACCAATGGCCCCTACACCACCCTCCCACTCCTGCTTAACCCAACTAGCAGTATCCAAGAACCAAAACAGATACACTTTGTGTCTTGGTCTGTTTCCCAGGAGTGTATTTCTGACCTGCTGCATCAGATTCTGATCCAACCTTAAATTGGATTCTGAGCCAGCCGCGCACCCAAAGCTGAGCCTACTTCGCACCAAAAGCTGAGGGCGGAGACTGCAACACAGTTCCTGGTCCCACGTCTGAATAATGCTACCAAAAAGGGGGGAGGTTTTCTGAGGGGCTTTTGGAAAATATCAAGAGCAATGAATTGATGAGAGCAATAAATTCATATGAGTGAGGAATTGATGAGAGTGATGAGTCAGACTTTTGAGTAAGAGAAATGAAGTGGTGAGCGCAATAAAGCCATGAGAGCAATAAGTGATGAAAGAGAGGGAGTGATGAGAGTGATGAATCAGATTTTTTAATGAGGCTGGAGGTGGGAAACCAGTGGTGTATGATGTGGACCAATATGTGGACCAATGTATGATTGAGGTTGCAAAAAATATTGAATAAGTTCTTTAAATAATTTAACTGAAAAAAACCATTTATTTTTGGGTAACTTTGACATGTCTGATGTGAGATAAGAGGGTTTTTTTGATTTTCAATATTGTGTTAGAAATTGGGATATTTTTCTCAAACCTGAAAATCAAAAAATGAAGGGTGGGTTAACTATGGTGTCCTCTATGCTTCCCTATTTTTTCCTATTTTTTCCTATTTTTTCCTATTTTTTCCTATTTTTTCCTATTTTTTCCTATTTTTTCCTATTTTTTCCTATTTTTTCCTATTTTTTCCTATTTTTTCCTATTTTTTCCTATTTTTTCCTATTTTTTCCTATTTTTTCCTATCTTTTCCCATTGTCCTATTTGTTCCCATTTTCACCAATTTTTCCCAATTCATTACTATTGATTCCTATTTTTTCATTTTTTTCCCTTTTTTTCCGTTTTTTTCCTTTTTTTTCCTATTTTTGCCTATTTTTTCCTATTTTTTCCTATTTTTTCCTATTTTTTCCTATTTTTTCCTATTTTTTCCTATTTTTTTCCTATTTTTTCCTATTTTTTCCTATTTTTTCCTATTTTTTCCTATTTTTTTCCTATTTTTTCCTATTTTTTCCTATTTTTTCCTATTTTTTCCTATTTTTTCCTATTTTTTCCTATTTTTTCCTATTTTTTCCTATTTTTTCCTATTTTTTCCTATTTTTTTCCTATTTTTTCCTATTTTTTCCTATTTTTTCCTATTTTTTCCTATTTTTTCCTATTTTTTCCTATTTTTTCCTATTTTTTTCCTATTTTTTCCTATTTTTTCCTATTTTTTCCTATTTTTTCCTATTTTTTTCCTATTTTTTCCTATTTTTTCCTATTTTTTCCTATTTTTTTCCTATTTTTTCCTATTTTTTCCTATTTTTTCCTATTTTTTCCTATTTTTTCCTATTTTTTCCTATCTTTTCCCATTGTCCTATTTGTTCCCATTTTCACCAATTTTTCCCAATTCATTACTATTGATTCCTATTTTTTCATTTTTTTCCCTTTTTTTCCGTTTTTTTCCTTTTTTTCCTATTTTTTCCTATTTTTTCCTATTTTTTCC
>CM062623.1:29319706-29322206 GCA_025617555.3 Puccinia polysora
CCTATTTTTTCCTATTTTTTCCTATTTTTTCCTATTTTTTCCTATTTTTTTCCTATTTTTTCCTATTTTTTCCTATTTTTTCTATTTTTTCCTATTTTTTCCTATTTTTTCCTATTTTTTCCTATTTTTTTCCTATTTTTTCCTATTTTTTCCTATTTTTTCCTATTTTTTCCTATTTTTTCCTATTTTTCCTATTTTTTCCTATTTTTTCCTTTTTTTTTCCTATTTTTTCCTATTTTTTCCTATTTTTTCCTATTTTTTCCTATTTTTTCCTATTTTTCCTATTTTTTCCTTTTTTTCCCTATTTTTTCCTATTTTATCCAATTTTATCCTATTTTTTCCTCCTTTATCCCATATTTCCCAGTTTTTCCCCATTTTTTTATTTTTTCCTATTTTTCCCTTTTCCCCCCCTTTTTCCCCTATTTTTTCTGATTTTCCCCATTTTTTTTCAATTCTTTCTTAATGTCATTGTTATCCAGCTTCTCTGTTGACTCTTTCCTCCTCCGCGGACTCAATTCAAATTGACCCTGGTGTGGCTACTTCAATTTGGAGCTTCCTCCTCTCTTCTCGACTTGGATCCTCCCTCTACCCTCTCTTCCGCTCCTCCAATTCCTCCCTCCTGATTCTTTCTCCCCATTCCTCCTCTCTCACCATTCACCCTTCTTTCTGCCTTCCTTCTCACCCTCTCTCTTTCGTTCACTCCAATCAACATCTCTCCTTCTCATCTCACCCTACCTCGACTCCCTGCCGACACCTGTCCTACCAACATTCAATAAAATCTGCTCCACTTACCAATTGTCCCCGCTGCTTCTCACAATCATTCAACACTTGACCTCAACCTGAATCTGCCTCCATCAAATTCACTCATCACGCTCGACTCAGTCCCCAGCTCAATCCTCAACCATTCAAAGCTCTCAAAACTCTTGATAAAATGTGAGGTGTCAATACCAACTCCTCAGCTCCGCTTATCCAACACCCTGTGCTCATTCCTGCTCTTCTCAGACTCCTCCGTCCTTCTACTTCCTTTTCTCCTTTCTTATCACCTCAATTCATCTCAATACACTACTTGTGTCCATCCGTCTCTAAAATTCCTCTAAGCTGGCTGTCGTGGTTTCATTGGTCCTACTTTGCAATACAAAAAAGGTCTTAGTCAAAAACTTATCACTTAATAGGGGCCAATCAGAGTTAGCAAACCAGCCATTAGAAACATGCAATTTTTAAAGGAAGGTTCCTGAAATAAACATACACCCTTACTGGTGTATTTCCAAGTTGTTTGTTCCATGGAAATGAAGGATTTCAAACATCAAACCCGCAATTATCATCAATCCACCATCCACACCTCCACCTCAGAAAATCCATACATATCCCATCTCCATTGCAACACAAATATTGTCTCCATTGCTTCACATCTCCATCACATAACACAAATCCCATCATCATCTCATCAACCCACATCAAATCACCATCTTTCTCAACGTGTCCAATAAAACTTCCTAGCAACAAGTTGAAAACCTAAAAAAGATGACTGAACTTTTCTTATTATTGGACTCTGATTCAGACTCTGATTTAGAATCAACCTGTTTAGCTTTGAATTCTCTATTGGCAAAGCAATACATGGTTTCCAGAAGACAGACTCTTGAAAACCCTATATATGAAAGGCACAAGCTTCATCTCCTCCCAACTTAAGTTTCCAGCAAATGTTCCAAACTTTATTGCCTTCATTCATGAAAATTTTGGAGATGATTGAAGACCACCACATCTTCCAGAACAATTTTTGGAATCCATAATGAAATCTGGCTATCCAACTTGCCATTTCCCTTTGCAGATTTCAATCAAATGGAAATGGAGCAGAAATTCATTGATTAAAAAATCTATTCTCAGTTGGTTATGGAAACATTGACTTATACACCAACAGAGTCATTATTTCTATCCTATCTTTTTTCAATCAGTTGTTTGTTTGCCAACCAAAGAAGAAACCAAGGAGACATCTCAAGTAATGGAGACTGAAGGATTTCCTGGTTGCAATGGTTTTGTTGATTGAACCACTATCCTCTTGAGGAAAAAATCCAAGCTAGATGGAAACCACCAAAATTTTGATTGTAAAAAAAAGGAAATTTATTCATTTCTTTTCCAAAGACTTTGATAAAAAATTTGATAAAACACTGACCAAGTATGCTTTATCTGTCTGCATAGATGCTCTGTGGCACCAAAACATGTTTGTGGTAACAAAAAGAAGTTCATATCACTCCATTCTGTCCTTCCAGGTTCTTGTCAATATTCATATGTTTTCAATTGGATGTGGATTTCCCAACAAACATAGAACTACTTTCACCAAGATCAATAACTTCTGGCAGATTCATCTTTTTCTAGCCAGAAATTTGTGGTTCCAGAATACTGAAATTTTTCATCCAATGATCAAGCACAAATTGATTTAAACTATCATCTTCCCCAATCATTAGTTTTGATTGAGCATGCAATAGGAGTCCTGAAAGGAACATGG
>CM062623.1:29924706-30132973 GCA_025617555.3 Puccinia polysora
ATCTCCAGTTTATTGGCCCATTCATCATGGTAAAAACGTATCCCGTGGTGAATTTCCATGTTGACTTGTCCCTGGCCCAATTGGCATCTGAGTGAATAAATGGAATATAGTAGCTTTGATTTGCATTAAGAGGTTTTGAACTTGTGGAGTATTCTATTCCAAATTTGATTGTGCCTTTTAAGTATTGAAGTACATGGCAAAATGCCTTCCAGTGAGTGAGATTGGTTCTTTCCATGTATCAAGCTAGTACTCCAACAGTGTGAGATAGGTCTGGTCAAGTGCATTGGTCCAATTATAGCAGAGAACATATTCTGCTCCTGTAAGGTAAATCTAGTTTGGTGAATGTGTCATGTTCCTCATTGCTCAATCAGAGTAGTTTACTTTTTGTTGTCAGTGGGGTAGCTGTTGCCTTTGCCTTGGTATGATTGAATGCATTTATAATCTGTTTTGCATTGTTGTATTGGTTTAAGCTGTATCCCTTTGTTGTTTGTTGGAGTTTTTTCCCAAAAATACTTTCTGCCCTACCTAAGTCTTCCATTTCCCACTTGTGTCCCATTTCCGATTTAATTGTTTGTATGTTGTTGCCTGTGATCACCATATTGTCAACATTTATGTAAAGAAGTGAAAATTTTCCATTTCTGTTTTGTAGGTATATGCATTTGTTGCAGGGTGACTTGGAGAATCCTATTTCTTGTAGGAATCCATCTACACTTTCATTCCACATCCTTGGGGATTGTTTTAGGCCATAGATGGCCTTATTTGATAGCCATACCATGTCCTCTCCTTCTTTGAAGCTTTCAGGTTTTTCTAAGTATACTTATTCATCAATTGGTGCATTCAGGAATGCTGTTATAGCGTGCATTTGATGTATCTCCCAACTATTTTGAGCTGCAATTGCAATGAGAATTTGGAGTGATGTGGGTTTGCCAGTGGGTGAGAATTTGTCATGGTAGTCTACACCGTCAATCTGAGAAAATCCTTTAGCAATGTATCTCAATTTGCATTTTATGAAGATTCCATGGGTGTTGGGCTTAGTTTTACATAGCCACTTAACTTTGATAACCTTCTTGTGAGTTGGCCTTTTGACTAATGTAAATATGTTTCTGTCTTTCATTGATGTTATTTCCTTCTTCAATGATTTCATCCAGTCTGAAGCATCCTTTTGGTTTTTGGCGTCAAAGAACATGAGCAGGTCTGGCAAGTTGGTGATGGATATATTGGTCAAGTGTGACATTGCAGGGATGTTGTGAATCAGTTTGGTTAGATTTGAGTAGTTTATTTGGGGAATGTTACATAGTCTCCTATTGCAACTATATCCAGGAGGTTTCATTGGAGCTTTGTTGTTTTCATTTGGAGTTTCTGGCTTGGACAGCGTGACAGGAGTATTATGGGGAGCTGGAGGAGGACCTAGCATTGTGGTGCCCAATCTGGGACACCTGTGGACCAATACGGGAAAAGTAAAATATTTTATGAATTTTTTTATAGCCTCCATTTTTTTAAAAAAAACTTTTTTTTCAAAATCATCTCTCAGTTCAGTTCCCCGTTCTCAGCCCTCCCTTCTCCTAGTTTTCTAGGAATATCTCTCATTTCCCAGTGCTTGGTCCTATGTTCAATTCACCCCTGCTTTGCGCTGCTATCCACCCTTTTGGAAAACGCACGAATGAAGACCAGCTTTTCTTGCAGGTTTCTGTCCGGCACCAGCACCCCCAATTGGCCATCAATATCCCAGTCTTTCTCCCCACTCTTTCCGCCCTTGACCAACAACCGCAAGCAATGCTTTTGGTAGTTGGTGACCTCATGACCGGCCCCATCACCACCTGATCACCTGCACGAGATTGGTCATGGGAACAATCAATCCCATGACCAACCTTGCACCAACCTAACAGCAAGGTGGATGCCAACTTGCAATGACCGTCATTGCCTTGCTCAACCCCATCACCAGCTCCTTTGATCCATCTCCAACGGCCGCAAACTGACATTGTTGTTTGCAACCGTTGGAACCATTCTTATTTTCTTTTTGAGGCTCGCATGCGACGATCTCTGACGCGCGCGTAACCAACCATTTTGGCCTTTCTCGTTGCTCCCATTGTCAAAATTATCCGCTTGCCTTGAAATCTCAACCCAACCCCGCTCTGCCTGCCCATCTTGCTGTTGTCCACGTAGCTTGCTGTGATCCACGCTGTGGAAAGAATAAGGGTTTTCCCCCTATAATTGTCGCAAGGTTTGGAAGTTAACGGTTCCCTGCGTCTGAAAGGAGATGAGGATGCCCAAAGTCTCACTTAAATGAGAAATAGAAATAAGGAGATAAAGAGATAAAGAAAAATAGATAGAGAGTGAAATTGCCAATCCTTTAATCCTAAGAACTTTCAATCTGGATGTGTATCCGGTATGAGTTCCTTTAATCTCTTGGTGAGATGATTGATCCGATCCAATGATATGATGGTCTGATTCCATTCCCCCCTCTCCCTCCTAACCTGGAGTTGAGAGTGAGGATAAGTCCTCCCTCTCAACCCTAACCTAAGTACACGCCCAAATAAAAGTATGACAACAAAACAGAAAACAATCCCAAAACAGAAACCATAGCCTCCTCTCCCCACCTCCGTACCAAACTTCCCCCAACGTCCGTACGCCTTTCCGTCCATCCATTTTGTCCTTCTCATGACGCGGTCCTTGCACCGCGCCCTACCTGGAGCCCCCCGCGCCTGTCTGTATCCGTTTGTCCGCGCCCATCATGGATGTCCGGTATTATCCGGCGTGATCCACGTGCTTGCACGCGCGCTCCGTCCGTTCCTTTATAGCCCGCGGATTGCTCCGCTCCTACGTATCCAAACCGGCGCGCCCGCAAACCTAGTCAAGCGCACTACCTTCCAAATCCAATCTCTGGTGCGGATCGCCGCCCAGGCCGCATTCAATGCTGAGCACTCCGCATACCCTAATGCTGAGCCCGCTTGCCTCCAATGCTGAGCGCGCAGCCACAAAGCAGTTCCCAATCCGTGTCTATAAATTGACACCACATCCCCCCCAACTTGAGTTCTGTCCCCAGAAGTCTTCCATTGCTTCACCACACTACCACCACCGCTACTTCCACTACTACCCCCACCACTCCCACTACCACCTTCCCCCGTCCTCCTTCCTCACCCTCATCATGGTCCCTCCCTGCACCTACTGCGCAAGGAATGGTCTTCCGTGCACACTCCTCTCCGGCCGTTGAGCTTTCTTGGCCTGACGTGCCGGCCACGGCCAATGTTCTCTTGGCAACACAATGCTGCAAGCCCGTCCCGGACCCAACCCCACCTGACCACGCAAGAGAACCAGGCGCGACTCATTTGTGGCCTCGAGCAACAACTCAATCTTGGAAGGCTTGTGGAAACCCCCCGGTTCACCTTCATTCCGCTGCCCCGGAGCTCCGTCACCCCCCACCTTGCACGTGAGCCGCGACTCAGCATCACCTCTCCGCCGGGCCGGACCTCCGCAACAAAGAAAATATGGAACCTCGGAGGAATGGCGCATGGTGACCTGCGCTTGGGCCGCCACTGTCAGCATGAATTGAACCATACTGGACCCAAGGCTTTCCAGACAACCCATGGCCACGCCAGCACCCGCTCCTCCTCCTCCACGACCGCCAACACCCCCTCCGGCTCTTTTGCCTACTCCACCGCCACCACCATTGCCATCTCTGGTCCCAGCTTCCTCCCCCTCGCCAGCCCCCTCACCAGAGAGGTTGGTTATCTTGTCCTCACCTCCCCCTGCGCCACCTGCCCCTGGTCGGATGTCTCCCAAGGTCCCGGAGATTCCAATCGGCCGCATGCTACCCAAGGTACAATTCAATCGGTTTGCAGACAACTCGGTCGAGCTACTTTGTGGCTTCCTCTTGATCCCAAGGGCCCATGGAACGGATTCGCGGCCCAAAGTATTGGCGCCATTCCGGGAGCTCCTGACGGATGCGAGAAATGGAATGGTCCAGGCGGGGCCCCTCTTTCCTTTCTTTTCCTTTTCCTTTCTTTTCCTTTTCCTTTCCTTTACTCTTGTTGTAACTATTCTTCTCATCATTCCGCGCTTGAAATTGATTACCCATTGCACATACCACTTCCAAGTGAGCCAGTGAGCGGCCTAAGTTGAAGTAAGAGACCCGGAAAGTAAAATTGAGAAAAATATAAGTCAAGAAAAGAGATGGCGGAGCCAGAGTAGGTCCGCGCATTCCGCAAAGTCGCCACCGGTGCTCCGCAAAGGTACCTGGACCGCTCCAGACAGACTGCCACACAGTTCCCCGTACCCCTCCTGTAAAAAACACAAAAACCAACTACCAGCGCGCGCCACCGTAAGGGAAGGGAGAGAGAGAGAGTAAGAGAACGGACATTCTGGGGTGCCTAGTTTTCCCGGCTGTGAACCGGCTAGAGCACCCCCTCACCAAATCAAGCTTATTCCCATACCAACCGCCCATTCTTGAGATATCCCGAGAGAAAAGAAAAAGAGAAAAAGAAACCAACAGAGAAGAAAAATAGAAAAGAACACATAATAAATTTTTTTTTTTGTGCAACGCCCGTAGACCGCCCGCAAATCGCTCTTTGTCCTGCTTCCCCCATCCACGGGATTGTCCTTGCATCCCGGTTCCGTGGGACTTGTCCTCGCGTTCACGGACCCGGCTTCGTGCCGCGCCCGTGTTTCCTGCAAAAACCCCAGGCCAGCAAAGACCCCACAATCCAGATAAGAAAGAAACATAGAGAAACAAACATTCTGGGGTGTCTAGTTGTTTGAGCTGTGAACCGGCTAGAGCACCCCCTCACCAAATCAAAACTTATCCTTTACCCTCACCACCTCCCCCCCCCCAACTTGGCCACTGTCCCCAGCTGGTTGCAACCACCTACGCCGTTGCAACAGCACGTTTTCTGCTACTCCGCCCAAAGATGAATCCCCGGATTGCGTTCCTACACCATCTCCGCGCTCCACACTCCCCTTGTCTGATCCTTCACCCCCTTCCGCTGTCTTGTCAAACAAGGTAGATCCACGCACAAAGAAGCGCTTGACATGCAAAGCTGCCGCCTTCCATTTCAGCGGAGTACCATCTAATTCCTCCAACTGATAGCTGCCACCCTCAAACTTGGACAAAACGCGGAACGGGAAGTTCCACCGGTTAGCAAACAACTTCCCCCACTGAGACTCCAGACTCTGGTTGTACAGGAGCACCAAATCCCCCTTCCCCAAGGGATCCCAGAGACAATGCAAGCAGCGCTTCTCCCAATAGCTCACTGATGCCGTCCAAGTCTTCTTCAGCCGGTCTGCAGCCTTGGCAAGCATCCTTTCCCGTCAAAGGAGCTGTTTCGCACAAGCCTCAAGCAATTTGGCGGAGGTCTTCACCTTCCACCAGTCACCCCAAGGAATGTCTCCAACTCAATGTCCACCGGAAGCACGGGGCGCTGTCCAAAAAGTAACGTGTACAGCAATTAGCCTGTTGACCGCTTCACCAAAATCCAATCCGCAAACAGAACCATTGGACGGGTCTCCTGCCAGCGCTTACCTTCCTCCCCGCACATCTTGACCAGGGCTTCCTTGATTGGTTGATGCCCGCGTTTGATCATGCTGGCCCCCTTGGGATAATACTCAGTTACTTGGCCAAACTTGGCTCCGCAACTCTTCACCAACTCAACCAAACAGCCCCAAAACCCAGCCCCTCTGTCCACTGTAACCAGACAAAGCAACCTGTACCGCGCGACCCAATCTTCCTTCAGAAACAAAGCAACTTTGTCCGCCGAGAGCTTGTCCAACGGACGCGCTTCTGCCCAACCGGACAGGTTGTCCCGCGCGACGAGCAGATAGGCAAACTTACCGGCCTTGATGTGGACAACATCAAGCAAGACCTGACCAAAGAGGGTGTCTTCCCCTGTGGGGTTTCCGAATTCCTTAGGCAATCTCGCGCTCCGCCGTTGACAGGCTTCGCAGGACGCCAACCATTCCCATACCGCACGCACTACCCCCAGCCACCAGAACCGCTCTTTCACCCGCCTCTGCATTTTGACCTCCCCTCAATGGCCAAAATCGTCGTGAAGGCTTTGGAGGATAGCTTCCTGATCTGCCCTTGAAGTGGTAACCACAAGAGGAAACAGAGTCTTCCGCCGCCAAAGCTGCCCCTCCTGTACATAGAAGTTTCCCGCTTGCTGCCTTGCCCATCGCATGTGCTTTTCCGTAGTTACGTTGGGAAAACAAAGCTCCCACAAGTAATCACAAAGAATTGCGTACCGCCCGGCCTGCTGGAGCGGCAGCTGAACGCCGGCCTCCACAACCCCTACCTTTACAACAGGGGTCTCCACATCAAGCAGTTCCGTGTCCTCAAACGGGTTGTCCCTTGGATAGCACAACAACGCGTTGGGCATAGTGATTGCTTTCCCCGGAACATGAGCAACAGCAAAGGATAAAACTTGAAGAAACGCCACCCACCAGGTCATGGGAGCATTGGGCAACACCGGAGAATCAATCATCCACGCCAGCGCCTCTGCATCCACCAAAAGCTCAAAGTGAACCCCCCCACAAAAGATACTGAAGCCCCCGCACAATCTTGGTGACCCCGCACAACTCCAACTTTGGCTGAGAGTACCAGATTTTGGTCGGAGTGAAGGTGACCGACTCGTAAAGCACCGGCCTATCCTTACTGTTGTCCTCTTGAGTGAGAACCCCCCCCCCCCCGGCGCCGAATTTGCTGGAATCGACCTCTAGCCTAATTCCTCCTGAATTGTAGTTGAGATTGCGGAGCACTATGTCACGTCCCACAATCTCCTTGAGCTTCCGGAACGCGCTATTGCACTCTTCTCCCCAGTTCAAATCCGCTCCTTTCCGCATTAGTGATTGGAGCGGGCTTGCCACCTCCCCAAACCTCTCAATGAACATACGGACATAGCTACAGAATCCCAAGAACTGAAGGATATGTGACACCATCCGCGGGGTTGGCCATTTGAGGACCTTGTTCCGCTTTTTCTCTGCAATGCGCCGGCTGTCGGAAGCAACAACATGGCCAAGGACTTTGAGCGCTGGAACAAAAACTGCCAACTTCTTCCCCAACACTGTCAGTGCTGCCTCCTTGATGCAAAATAGGATGCGTTTCAACGTCTGCGGGTATTCCCACACAAAATGTTGGATGCTGGGAATTTCAACCAGCTCTGCTCCTCCGTAATCGGATTTTGGACCTTTGATGCCCGCGTTGTCAATGATGATTTGGACTCCCTGCGGAAGATCATCTTTCAGGATCCAAGCCATTTGCGTCTGGTACACCGCCACAGAATTGGTTGCGCCCTGCGGTAGCTGAGTCAGCTGCATTCTTCCCAACCCAGTCTTGAATGCCATTAGCGGCCGCAAGCAAGGATGCAACTTGCGCTGGTTGTATCCCCCCATCACATCCACTAAACCGTAACAAGTGCCCCCCGCCATTGACTCAAGGAACTCGTCAATGCAAGGGGGCCGTCCTGCGTCCCGGATCGTAAAGGAGTTGAGCCGCTGCAGATCATGGACAATCCTCAACAAATTTCCGTCCTGCTTGAATATTGCAAAGATTGGACTGGAGTAACTGGACTTTGACTGTTCATAAAGGCCAGTCTTCACTCATTCCCACACCAACTCCATAAACTGCTCCCAGACCGCCCGCGGTATTGGAATTGGCTTGATCTGCCACAGCTCTTGATCGACAGTGGGGATGACATAGGGGTTGCCAATATTGTTTTTCAGAAGCCCCCCCTCTTCAGGTCCAAACGCGAGCGCTCTTTCCCAAAGAACCAGAACCAATACCAGCTACTCAGGCTCCTCCATACTCAACCATCCCATTGCGCCGAAATTGAAAGCTGAAATCCGCGCCAAACTAGTAACCCACCCCAAAGCCTTAATTGGCGTGACCCAAGGGTCCCCCAACCAAGCAATTGGTCGAAGCGGTCTGTTCAATTCCTGCGGCATTGGCTCATTCCTTGGTTGGACATACCGTGACACCGGCTTGTACTTTCCAGCGTTTCACCGCATCATCCGCATGCATCCTTTGCTGTAGGTCCTGCACAGAACGGAACCGCGGCTTTTGCCTTTGCTCACAAGTGTGGCACAATGATAGGGTTTTCGAAGCGTAGTACCCTCAGGCAATGCATACTGAGAAAAGGGACTTAATTCTGCAACATGCGCGCCCTGCACTTTCCTTCCTCCCCCTCCCTGCTCCTCATTAGTTGACCAGCCGCATGAAACCGGAACTTGTTCCGTGCGGTCTCCTCAGTTGATTAGGAAAAATCCTCCAAGGGTTGCCCGTCACAGACTAACTCCGCGTCCGGTTCCTCCTCATACTCCAACACTCTCCTCCGCTTTCCTTTCCCGTGATTGCAGATAATTGTCTCAAACCTTCCGCCGGACAAATCCTCCACCGTCAACGCCTCCATTCCCGCCTCCAGATTGAAAACCATTTGTGCTTGGAACCCAAACATGAATGGCCTTCCCAAAATTACATCCACACAATCCACCAAAAGAAAAGAAAGAGGCTTATGGACCCTTGCAACCTCGACCTCCTCCTCCTCAACTACCCCATCCACACAACACTCCCCTCCGTTAAGCGCACGGAGACCCATCACACATTTCCGCCAAACCAACCCCAAATCATCCACCATCCGCAATGGCAGCAGGTTCACCATTGAACCGCTGTCCACCATAGCCCACACCTTGCTCCCCGCTATGCCCATCAGAACATAAGCGAGCGGATTCAAAACCAATTTCAACTCACACTCCTCGTGCCACATGAACCTGCTGCACCGTCTGAGGTACCCAACCCTGACCGCAATCCCACAACGCCTGCACCATCTTGTCTACCACCACCAGAGACACAGCCGCCAGTTCCCGCAAGGTCAGTGGGGCCGGAGTCTTGTTCCACATCACCCTACCCACAATGTCCGCCGCTTTCTTCTTCCCTACAGTATTTGCTGCCGGCGCCTCAATTCCAGGCACGCGTGCGGCCGGTTTTGGAACGGTTGACGGGGGTCGCTCCTTTGCATCCACCTCCATCTTATCCGAGACCGCAACCTTCTCTTCCGTTGCCACTACCCTTACCTCAGCTTCCACCCAAGATTGTTTCCACAATCTGGGACCGGTAACAATGCCTAGTGGCGCTCGCGCTGTTGTTCCCGCCTCCTGACCCCGTGTGCGCACCTGCTGAATTGCGGTTGGCTGGCTTTGCTCCATTTGAATCTGTTTGCCTTTTGGAAACATGTACCCCATCCCCGCCAGTCAAACCAATCCTGCATTGAGATCCTTCGTAAGCTCCTCACACGCTGATGGCCAATGACTGTTCTCCCCGCAGTACAAGCACCCCCTTGGCAAGAAGGTACCGGGTGGCCAAACCCTTCCACCATGTGAGGTGGAGGCCCTTGCGGCTGCTGCTGGCCCATACGTCTCATGCAGATCTTCAAATCCTTCATCAGTTCTTTCAATTCACTTACCGGAGGGGCGGGCGCGGGTTGAGGAACCGGAACACACGTTGAAGTAGGTGGAACCAGGGCCGGAAATTGCACCGGAGCCAAAACCTGGGGGGCAGGTTTCTTTGGTCCAGCTGGGAAGGACTTAGAGGTATCCTCAATAAGCTCTTCTAAGTCAAGCTCACTCTCCACAGCCTGGCAAATGACAGCCAACTCTGGAAGGAGCGCGATGCTCCCATCCAATGACCGCGTTACCAAGTTGTGATCGTAAAGATGCCGCTGCACCCTTGCCCGGAGTTGGGCGCCTAAACCTCCCAGAAACACGCGTTTCATGGCCCCCGTCTGTCCCGCCACCACCTCGTTCTTTGACAAGTACCAATATATCCAATCAAATGTCAAGGTGTAATCCGCCAGCTCCACCCGAGTTCTGACTCCTCCGCGCCCGCTCGCCTCCAAGGCCAGGCGGTCAAAATTGCTTTCCTGGAATCAAGGTTTGCGCCTACCCCACCGCGTTAGGATCTCCGTCTTCAGTTTTGGCCAATCCTGATTCTCGTAGCCTTCCATCTCCTCCACATCCCAAAGCTTCACTTCATACATAATGAACAGGATGACAAGCCGGGCCTTATTGGCGTCTGACACACCTTATGCATCTGCAATACCTTTGTATCTTGAGATGAATCGCTCCACATCCGCAGTGTTGAATTGGATGTGAGGGTAGTCGCGCGGCCTGATGCGAACCGGACAAGTGGGCTCATGGTCACTGGAGAATGATGGGGGAGCGGCGTAGCTTGACCTGGGTTGAGCGGAGGGAGGGGGAGGAGGAGGGATGGAAGACGCAAGTGGGGTTGGAGTAGCGGACCCGGAAAAGGAAGGAGAAGAAGAAGAAGAAGAGGAAGCAACTGTTGGGAGGTATGGATAGGAAATTGCGCCCAGTTACCTTTGAAAGACAAGAAACGAAAGGTTATTTCCTGGCCAGACCCCCAGATGTGGAAAGAATAAGGGTTTTCCCACTAAAATTGTCCCAAGGTTTGGAAGTTAACGGTTACCTGCGTTTGAAAGGAGATGAGGATGCCCAAAGTCGCACTTAAATGAGAAATAGAAATAAGGAGATAAAGAGATAAAGAAAAATAGAGAGAGAGTGAAATCGCCAATCCTTTAATCCTAAGAACTTTACACCTGGATGTGTATCCGGTATGAGTTCCTTTAATCTCTTGGTGAGATGATTGATCCAATCCAATGATATGATGGTCTGATTCCATTCCCCCTCCCCCTCCTAACCTGGAGTTGAGAGTGAGGATAAGTCCTCCCTCTCAACCCTAACCTAAGTACACACGCACATACCAGTATGACAACGAAACAGAAAACAATCCCAAAACAGAAACCCTAGCCTCCTCTCCCCACCTCCGTACCAAACTTCCCCCGATGTCTGTACGCCGTTCCGTCCATCCGGTTTGTCCTTCTCATGACGCGGTCCTTGCACCGCGCCCTACTCAGAGCCCCCCACGCCTGTCCGTATCCGTTCATCTGCGCCCGTTGTGGATGTCCGATATTATCCAGCGTGATCCGCGCACTTGCACGCGCGCTCCGTGCGTTCCTTTATAGCCCGCGGATTGCTCCGCTCCTACGTATCCAAACCGGCGCGCCTGCAAACCTAGTCAAGCGCACTACCTTCCAAATCTAATCTCCGGTGCGGATCGCCGCCCACGCTGCATTTGATGCTGAGCCTGCCCCATCCACTAGGTGCGGAGCCAAACAGCGGCTGCTGCTGAGCACTCTGCATACCCTAATGCTGAGCCTGCTTGCCTCCAATGCTGAGCGCGCAGCTGCAAAGCAGTTCCCAATCTGTGTCTATAAATTGACACCACAACGCGTCCTGCTGTTGCTCATTGGGGTTGTCCAGGACCATCATCTCCTGTCGCGCAGCCCCTCACCATCCTTCCTTTCCCCAATCCCCAATTTGAATCCATTGGCCAATGACCGCAAGTGTTGCTTGCGGTCATTGGAACCTTTACACCCAATCCACCGCATGAGCTCCCGGGCCTCCTGCGCGGTTCATCAGTAGTCCCCGCGGATCCCCTGTCATTGTCACCTGCCCCCGCCCATAATTGGCACGGGATGATGGCTTCTCTTGGTCTGATCCTTTAGTTTTCATTATAAAAAAAAAGTTTTTTCTTGCTCTATCTTTAAAAATGTCTTGTAAATATCCTACAGAACTCTTTTCTATAAGAGGAGGGGCTCTCCCCTGCCTTTTTCAAAGCATCCAGGGGAGTATGTGCATGTTTACCCCCCTGATCCATTGATCCTGAGTCTTTCCCTCTCTGTGGCCTGATCCTTATCACCAACCAATAGCCTTGCTTGTTGAAGAGAATTCTGTCTGTTGGAATTCTTGAGTGTTTTATAACACTCTTTTATCCCTTCCTCTGACCATACTGGTCTTGAGCATCTTTCTGGAAGCCATTCACAATTTATTGAAGAGGTCTTATTAAGCTTAAGACCTGGAGTGTTATACCTCCCTAATTTTTTTTTGGAGTTTAATTCTGCCAGCCTACTCTTGAGTTACTTGAGAAGTGTTGAGGTTATCCTTGCTTCAAATCAGTTTACTGTTAGCTTTTAGTGCTTCTTAAACATAGTGCTTTGTCTTGTGAAGCCACCCTCAGTTATCTGGTACCCTTGATGCGCTTGATTGCAGAGAGTTGGGCAGGTTCATTGAGAACCTGGAGGTTGGTTGGGTTTGAGTTGATTGTTCCCAATCTTCTGCTGACAACCAGAGTTATTAGCTTGTGGGTGTTTTTTACATACAACAGCTTTGTTCTTCAAACTTTAAAACAAACTTTAGCTTCTTTTGTCCAATTTTTTCCCACATAATCTTGGCTCAGATAGTGCTGTTCCATTGCTACCAAACTACTATCATCTTTATGCTTTACTACTTGATTCCTCATTTACCAGGTTCTGGACCTTGATCTTGGTTACATTTAAATATTTTTGTAACACTCAGGAGGGCAGCCTAAACAGCACCTTTCTTGTCCACAGAACTGCCACGGCCTAGCACCATTTGGAGTCTAAAATTTGGTCCCCCAGGCTGGGATCAAACCAGAAACCGTGGGATTTTCAGTCCCAACTTGAAGAATCAACTCCAAAATCCATTTTGGGCTGAGGGTATGCAGAGAGAAGATCAAAGTAGAAGGATAAATTTCATAAACAGGAAGAAATGATTAAAGTTGTTTTAGGAAAAGGGAAATGAATAAAGGAGAATATGACTTACCTGAGGTTACGCAGAGAGAAGATCAAAGTAGAAGGATGAGAGAAGAGAGGCCTTCTACTTTTTCCCGGCTCTGCCCTCGGGTATACAAGACTGGATGAGGTGTCACACACATTGTGACACTGAGAAGGAAATATTGAATATTGAATACTGAGACTGAGATGAGCGCGCGCTGGCATAGCGTGATAATGAGTAATGAGAGAAGTATGAGGATGAAAAGACGTAGATTGGGAATACAAAAGGAGAGAAAGAAGAGAAGAAAAAAACATGGAAAAGTGGAGTTAATTGTTTACTCCAACACCCCCCCTTGCTTGCCAACGCCTAATATGCCAAACATACGCTGATGAGTGTTCAGGAGCACGCGGAAGAGGGGCTTGGTCAGCATATCCGCAATCATGTCTTTTGTCCTAACATGATGGACTTTGAAAGCCTGTCAAGAGACACACTCGCGGATGAAATGGTGCCTTGCATTGATGTGTTTCGTCCATGAGTGGTGTTTGGGATTTTTTGCAAGAGCTTTGGCGCCTTTGTTGTTGATAAATAGCTGGACAGGAACATCTTTCCATAGGTGGAGCTCAGAGAGGATGTTGCGCAGCCACAAGCCCTCCTTGCAGGAATTAGATAAAGCTTTTTATTTGGCTTTGGAGCTGGTGAGGGAGACGGTCGCTTGCTTTTTTGACTTCCAGGATATTGCGCTGGACCCAAGGCGGAAAGTGTATCCCAAAATCGAGCAACAATCATCCCAATCCTCGGCCCAGTTGGAGTTGGAGTAGCCCATGAGCTCAAGGTCTTTGCCTCCAAGGGTAAGGCAAAGGTGTTTGGTAGCTTTGAGGTAGCGCAGAATTTGTATAGCCACGTTCCAGTGGTTGAGAGGCGGATCCTGAAGGAACGGAGACAGTTTTTTGACCGCAAACGAGATGTTGGGGCGGGTACACTGCAAGATCCAGAGTAACCAACTGATAAGCTGGTTGTATTGGGGAGGAGACCTGGGAGAGCTGGGGGAGCGTTTGGAGAGAAACTTGAAGTTGATTTTGGTTGGGGAGATGGCTGACGCGCTGGGGGAAGGAAGGAAGGAGGAGACGACGGAGGATATGTAATGGCTTTGGCCAATTGAGACTGTGCGCAATGGGACGTTCCGATGGATGGAGATGGATAGGAAGAAATCCAGGTCCTCATCCAAGCCAATTGAGAAGCGCTTACCGATGTCCGAGATGAACAACTTGACAAAGTTTGGGCAGCCAACCAAGGCCAGATTGTCAAAGTGCGCAGTGATGTCTCCAACAAGGACACCGCGTGAGAGCTTGAAATATAGAGAAGGGTTGTAAGAGGAGCGGGTCAGACCAAGGGACAATAGAGCAAAATTTAGCTTTATGTTCCACTGGTGGGGAGATTGCTGAAGGCCGTAGATTGCCCTGGTTACCTTGCACACCCATTTGGGATGAGCGGGATCCTCAAAACCTGGAGGCTGGGACATGTAAACAGGCTTTTCTAAATTCCCGTTCAGGAAGGGGGTCTTGAAATCAACCTGGCGGCCGACGCATTCTTTGTTGCCTAACAAGGAGAGAAGCAGACGTAGCGTTTCAAGACGGAGCATGAGGGCAAAGACCTCGGAGAATTCAAGACCTTGAACTTGCAAGAATCCCATGGCCACCAAACAAGCCTTCAATTTGATGATGGAACTGTTGGTGCGCCGCTTGACTTTGAAGGCCCACTTACATTGAATGATTTTCCGACCGGTGGGCGGGGGGACAAGGGTCCAGGTGTTCATACCCCAATGAGATCCAGCGCTGACAATGAGGCAACTTCATCAGTTGTTTCCATGTCTTAGGCGCGAGGAGATTGTCCTTGACCTTGGCCAATTGAGAATAGTTCCCAAAACAAGACAGAGGGCAAGTGATTCTGGAGGAGCAATGAGGAAGCGAGGGGGGGATGGGGAGCAACAAGCAGGGTGGCAAGGGGGGGAACGGGTAGAGGGGAGGGGGAAAGGGCAAGCTGATGACTCTGGGTGGAGGGTGAATTAGACCCAAGTTAGGGAGAGGGAGAGGATAGGAGCGGCGGAAAGACCGATTCGTCAGATTTGCAGGGGCTGGGACTGGGGTGGCGTGGAAAGTTGGTTGGACCAACTGGGTGGCAGGGAGCCGTATCCAGAGATGGTCTGGAGGGAGCAGGAGCGTCAGGAGTCAGTCCAGGCGGTGGAGATGTTGCAGGGACAAGAATGGGGCCATTGGAAGAAGGGGATGGGGCAGGGGGTGATACAGGGGACACAGCACCGGGAGAGGGAGGGATGATGGGAAGAGGGGGAGCAGTGGGGATTGTGGGAGCAGGGGAGGGGTGGATACGGGGGGGTGAAGGAGGCCAAGGGAGTTCAGTGACAATGGGAGCAGGATTCATATTGGTATATTGAACGGGCGAATCATAGGGGAAGAGAGTGTTGTTGAAAAGGCAATCCCTAGATTTGATGACCCTTCTATTGACCAGATCCAGGAGTACGTAGCTGTTTCCGTGGCTGAGATAGGATAGAAGGATGGGCGGGGGGGCTTTTGGTGAAAGCTTTTGTCAATCGCGTTTGGGGACTTTGTACCAGGTGAGGCATCCGAACAGGTGAAGATAGGCAGCAGGTACGTCGTCCTGGCAAAGAATGGAGTTGGGGGAGGTGAAACCATGGGGGGTTTTGCAGGGGAAGGAGTTGAAAGGGAAAAGAGAATGCCGGAGAGCGTTGGCACAGTAGCTTTTGGGAAGATAGGAGGAGAGGAGGGCAGATCGAATGAGATTCAAGATGGTCCTGTTGGATCTCTTGGCCACACTGTTAAGCTGTGGGGAGTGTGGGGCCCTGGCTTGTGAGAGATGCCTTTGAGCAATAGGAAAGCCTTCATCCTCTTGTTTACGTATTTGCCTCCGTTTTTGGTTTGTAGACAGCTGATGGAGCAATTAAATTGGTTCTCAAAATAGGAGAAAAACAATTTGATGCAATCAAAAGCGTTGGACTTTTGTTTGAGAGGATAGGCAAAGAGTGCTTTGGAAAAATTGTCTATGAACGTAATGATATATTTGAAGCCTTCTTGTGACGCAGTTTCACAACGGCATAGGTCCGAGTGGATGATTTGGCCTGGTGAGTTTGACCAATAGCTGAGACGTTAATGAAATGGTGTTTGTGAAATTTTTGATTGGATGCACGTGGCGCATTGCTGTACCTCATACTTGTTGTTGAGGCTTGGTTTGATATTTTGTGACTTCAAGAGCTTGCGGAGTGATTTCAGGTTAAGATGTGAGAATCTGCAGTGGTAGCCAAAAAGGGTGTTGTCAGAGAGAGTCTTGATGCTTGAAAGAAACGACTCTTCTTGGCTTGCCTTCTTTGAGGGAAGATAGTATAGATTTGATTTCCTGTAGCCAGCAGTTACCGGTGGGAAGTTGATTGAGATACTGGAGTCTTTGTAGATGTTGCATGCGTCCGAGGTGAGTATTACAGTGAATCCTGCGTTGCACAGACTTGAGATGGAGAGGAGAGGTTTGTGTAGGTTTGGAACAACCAGAGCACTAATGTTCCCAAAAGATAAATCAAGTTTACCTTCCATGCTGGATGAGATTGTCAAGCCATCCACTGTGGAAAGAATAAGGGTTGTCCCCCTATAATTGTCCCAAGGTTTGGAAGTTAACGGTTCCCTGCGTCTGAAAGGAGATGAGGATGCCCAAAGTCGCACTTAAATGAGAAATAGAAATAAGGAGATGAAGAGATAAAGAAAAGTAGAGAGAGAGTGAAATCACCAATCCTTCAATCCTAAGAACTTTCCACCTGGATGTGTATCTAGTATGAGTTCCTTTAATCTCTTGGTGAGATTATTGATCCAATCCGATGATGTGATGATCTGATTCCATTCCCCCCTCCTCCTAACCCGGAGTTGAGAGTGAGGATAAGTCCTCCCTCTCAACCCTAACCTAAGTACACGCGCAAATAACAGTATGACAAAGAAACAGAAAACAATCCTGAAACAGAAACCCTAGCCTCCTCTCCCCACCTCCGTACCAAACTCCCCCCAACATCCGTACGCCGTTCCGTCCATCCGGTTTGTCCTTCTCATGACGCGGTCCTTGCACCTCGCCCTACTCGGCTGTCCGTATCTGTTCCTCTGCCCCCGTTGTGGATGTCCGGTATTATCCAGCGTGATTGGCGCGCTTGCACACGCGCTCCGTCAGTTCCTTTATAGCCCGCGGATTGCTCCGCCCCTACTTATCCAAACCGGTGCGCCCACAAACCTAGTCAAGCGCACTACCTTCCAAATCCAATCTCCAGGGCAGATTTCCGCCCACGCCGCATTCAATGCTGAGCCTGACCCGTCCACTAGGTGCGGAGCCAAACAGCAGCTGCTGCTGAGCACTCCGCATACCCTAATGCTGAGCCTGCTTGCCTCCAATGCTGAGCGCGCAGCCGCAAAGCAGTTCCCAATCTGCATCTATAAACTGACACCACACCGCCAGGCGGACTGAGGTGGAGCAGGGGAATTTGTTTCTAAGCTGTCCTTGAAAAGGGGTCATCAAGAAAGTACATCCAGAATGAAGGTTGAAGTCTGCATTGGTGGTTGGTTTCAGCTGTTTCAGATTGCATGCGGCGTATCCGGCATGAATGATTCCTTTGGATTTGGAGAAGTCATCTTCCTTGTCAGGTTTGTTTGTAACCACAGCGTTGGCTTTGCTTTGATTAGATTTGCTCCAATGTTGCTTGTTTTGTTTTCATTGTTTTAGTGCTTTGTGTACCTCTGGACATCAGGACAATGTGTGTCCTTCAATCTTGCAGTTGGTGCAGTAGTATACTCGCGAAGGATTTGACTTGTACCACTATTGTCTCTTGGACAATCTGCTGCCAGCTTGGGATTTGGTTGAGTTTGCCACGAGTGTGTCTTCTTTGTTTCTGTTTTGTCGGCGCAGATGTTCCTGCTTGAGTGCATTTATAAACTTTGGGGATGGTACCGACTCTTCATTCATCATGCTTGACATGCATGCAAGCCAGTTGTCCAGAAGTGAAAGAAGAATAGCCATTGATTGAAGTTAATCTGCCGTGAGAGGGATTTTGGGAGTAATGAGGGATGACAGCTTTTCTCCATAGGAGACTATTTCTGAAAGATGTACCGTCATGTCTTTGTCGTTCAGTTTGGTGAGAAGAAGCTTTCAGAGCCAGTACATTTGACCGCCCAATGAGCTGTCCTGGTGTGCTTTGCGGAGAGAGTTCCACATTAAAATGGCGCTTTCTTTGTGCTTTCTTATAAATTGGAAAGTTGATGGATTGATAGATCTAGAGATAACAGAACAGACTGCTAGATTTTCTTTAGACCACATGTCTTGGTACGGTTTTTGTGAGTCACAAGTAAGCAGATAAGCGACTCTGGATGCTCTGAAGTGAATGCAAAGTATCATTTCCCAGTCCAGGCAGTTTGAATTGGATCCTGGGGAGTTGAGCGGGATAATAGAGGGTGTCTTTAACACTGGATGCGACTGATTTTCATCCATAGTTGATCAGCATAGCAACACCTAGAGTGCCGGATCCTTCTGGGTTAGTTCAATAGACAATTTGGTTGCAACTCTGGGCTCATAACCTGTTGGGCTGAGGGTACGCAGAGAGAAGATCAAAGTAGAAGGATAAATTTCATAAACAGGAAGAAATGATAAAAGTTGTTTTAGGAAAAGGGAAATGAATAAAGGAGAACATGACTTACCTGAGGTTACGCAGAGAGAAGATCAAAGTAGAAGGATGAGAGAAGAGAGGCCTTCTACTTTGTCCCGGCTCTGCCCTCAGGTATACAAGAATGGATGAGGTGTCACACACATTGTGACACTGAGAAGGAAATATTGAATATTGAATACTGAGACTGAGATGAGCGCGCGCTGGCATAGCGTGATAATGAGTAATGAGAGAAGTATGAGGATGAAAAGACGTAGAGTGAGAATACAAAATGAGAGAAAGAAGAGAAGAAAAAAACATGGAAAAGTGGAGGTAAGTGTTTACTCCAACAATCCAATCCAATCCTTTTCTTTTCTTTTTCTTTTTTTTTCTGTCATCATTCAGATCTGATCCGTGGAGGCAACTTGTTCCAGAAGTAATTCCTCCCAATTGTGCACCATCAGGGCAGGATTCTTGTTGTTTTTGTGAAACTCTACCCTTGCCACGCTTGTGAGCTACCTTGGAACTCTGCTTTTTGGATCCCCTTAGGAACTCTGTCTTCAAATGGAATCTGTTCCCTCCACCACTTTTTGGGCCAAGATGGTCAAGATCAAACCCCAGAACACAAACCTAGGCTTCAATGGAACAAACGTGGAACAATTTTTGGACTCCTATGAGATGGCTGCGGAAGTGGATGGTGCAAGTGAACATGATATGGCCTATCAGTTACAATTTTTTATCTCCTCTGATGAAGTTATGGAAGTGATTGAATTGTTTGATGAATTCAAAACTCATAACTGGAGGCTCTTGAAGGAGGCTATGTTGGCTTATTGGGGAAAAATAGATGTGTCTAGGTTTACCTTACAGGACTTGGATGCTCTGGTTTCTCAATGGATTTCCAATGGTGGTGTCTCTTCATCTTCTGATTTTCAGTCTTTCAGAAATTCTTGGGATCCTATTCAGTCTTATCTTATCAGGAAAAATCACATTGACACTGTGGACAAAATTTGAGTTCAATTTTTCCAATCTTTTTTGCCAGGAGTGCAGGACAGGATTAGGGATGAATTGGTCAACTCTGGATCCATAATCACCACTATGGATAATTGATTCAAACTCCCTGTTTTTCTGGTCCTTAGGAATGTGGTAGACAAATTCATTAAAGTTCAAACTGCTTTAACTTTTGAAAAGCCCAGGATCACTGAACCAGTCAATGCTCCTTCTTTCCAAGAATCCAATAAAATCATGAACAAGATGGAAGCGAATTGCAGACCTAAATCAAGCCCTCAGGCCAACAAGGATCCTGCTACCATAGATGAGATTACCAAGCTACTTAAGGCTTTTGAGAATAAAAACAATCAGAAAATATCCTCCTTAGCTACCCCTAAACCTGCTAATTCTGTTCCTAAATCCACCTTATTCTGCTATTACTGTCATAGGGAAGGCCATGGTACTGGTAGATGTCCTGAACTCCAGAAGGACAAGGAGGAGAAATTAGTAGAGCAGAAGGGAAATAATTTCTTTCTTCCTAATGGTGCTTTGATCCCTTTTGACTCATCTTGCCCAATCCTTTATGTGGTGGCTTCTTACCAACCACCAACTCCCAAGAAGGCATCTCAGGTCTCCTTGGATTTTTGATCATCCTGTGGCACTCTTCAACCTTGGTATCCTCCAACTATTACTTTTTCTAGCTTCTCTGGTGCTTATCAAGCTGACCCAGCTAGGAAACATCATGAGGAACCCAAACCTCACAAGTCTCCTTCTGTTCCATCTTCAATCCTTCAAAAGCCTGTCAAACATCAATCTTTGCCTGAGCCCCCTCCCTCTGATGTGGAAGACATGGTGTTAGAAAGGGAACCACTCATGGAAAGTTTCCAGGACCACTCTGATCCTTCTCCTTCTCTTCAATCTGGTCATCCCCCTCAATCCGCTGACCCTCTTCCAGTATCCTCCTCACCTGATCTTCCTCCCTCCACCCAGCCCAAAGTTTGGTTTGAGAGGAGCATTTCCAAGGACTACCCTAATGCTTTGGAAGGAGTATTAAAGAAAATTTCCAATCTCAAAATCCCTGATCTGTCTGTGGCTGAACGGCTGTCTATCTCTCCATCTGTGGCTGAAGGCGTGAGGAAATGGGTTTCTTGTTGACGTGTGGAAATTAGTCCGGATAAATTTAAGGTCTCCTCTGGCACTTTTATGGAGGACTCTGGAGAAATAGATCCCCCTTCAGATGCCAATCTGTATTCCTGCCCTCTTGGATTTCTTCCCTGCTATCTTGGTGAATTGGCTAAAACAGTTTCTCTTCTTGTGGATTTGGGTTCTCAGCTCAACTTAATCCCAGATGCTATGGCCTGCAAACTCAAGCTTAGCCCAAGGGTCAGTTTTACTTCTGCGGTCTATGTTATAGGGAATCAGTCATGTGAACTGGTTGGTATTGCTGAGAATGTTCCTGTTTGAATTGGTCAGAATATTGTTGGAACTTGTCACTTCTGGATCACTCGTTTGGAAGGTCTTCATCTTGAGATACAAAGGTATTGCAGATGCAGAAGGTGCGTTGGACGCCAATAAGGCCTGGCTTGTGGTCCTGTTCATTATGGACAAAGAGAAGCTCCGGCATGTGGAGGAGATGGAAGGCTACAAGAATCAGGATTGGCCAAAACTGAAGGCAGAGATCCTAAAGTGGTGGGGTAGGCGCAAACCTCAATTCCGGGAAAGTGATTTTGACCGCGTGGCCTTGGAGGCGAGCGCGCGCAGAGGAGTCAGAACTCAGGTGGAGCTGGAGGATTACACCTTGAAATTTGATTGGATCATTGGTACTTGTCAAAGAACAAGGTGGTGGAGGGACAGATGGTGTGGTGCCCCATCCTGGACACCCTGGCCGCCTTAAGACCTCAATCCATAAACTGTTGTGCAAACGTACCATCCAGCCAAACAACTTATCCTCAGGCTCATCCAAACCGTCCTTTATCCACGCGCGTCGCGCCTCGCGCCTCACGCGCTGTGCTTCCTTCATCCGCGCGCGTCGCGCATCCTTTATCCGCATTGCACATCATCCTTGCTGTTGCGTGTTGCTTGTCATCTCCGCCGTTGTCATAGCGCCTCCTCATCTTTGTTGTTGCACGTCCTCATCTTTGTTGTTGCGCGTCCCAATCTCCTCATTGCTACTGTTGCGCGGAGCTCATCCATAATTTACCGAATCCATCCCGACTGCACCTCCAAGCATTTGGAAAATCCTCAGATCCGTCAAATCTCCCATCTCACTTGATCTATCATTTGTGAATCTCAAGGCCGTCAGGATTTAATCAACTGTTTCAAGCCGATCTCCTATCCGCCCATCTGCGCTCCCACGGACGTCATCTGTCACCTTTCCTGGGGCTCTCCCACCCACTTCCGCCTTTGGAAGGGCTGAAGAGTGCCAACTACCGCCCGCGGACATCCGCGGCGGTTTGGTTCATTTCTCTTTCCCACCCCGTCCGCCTTTGGACAAGGGGTGGGTGACTCTGGTATTGTCCCGCGCGCCCATCCACAGACGGACGCAAGTGACCACATGGTTGTCTTCCCTTTTTCTGCTCTATTTGTAGAATCCGTTGTACATAGTCTAACAGGGCCTCCTGCCCATATAAGGAGGGGCTCTCCCCTGCCTTTTTGAGCATCATTGGAGTATGGGATCATCCAGCATGAAATCAGCACACTCTTGATCCTTGAGCTTCCATACTCAAACCTTGATCCCTGATCCTTATCACCAACCAATAGCCTTGCTGGTTGAAGAAAGATTCTGTCTGTTGGAATCTTTGAGTGTGTCATACCACTCCTTGATCCCTTTCTCTGACCATAATGGTCCTGATCCCTGATCACCTTTCTGGAGCCAATCACAATTGATTGAAGAGGTCTTATTAAGCTTAAGACCT
Organism: Puccinia polysora; assembly: GCA_025617555.3. Classification (NCBI taxonomy): domain Eukaryota; kingdom Fungi; phylum Basidiomycota; class Pucciniomycetes; order Pucciniales; family Pucciniaceae; genus Puccinia; species Puccinia polysora. Next base: position 29,946,940 of record CM062623.1, read on the forward strand.
GGAGTGTTATACCTCCCCTTAACTTCTTTGGAGTTGCATTCTGCCAGCCTACTCTTGAGTCCCTTGAGAATTGTTGACGTTATCCTTGCTTCAAATCAGTTACTGTTTGTTTTAAAGCTTCTTAAGCATTGTGCTTTGTCTTGTACGGCCACCCTCAGTTATCTGGCACCCTTCAAGCGCTTGATTGCGGAGAGTTTGGCAGGTTCATTGAGAACCTGGAGGTTGCATGGGTTTGAGTTGATCATCCCCAATCTTCTGCTGACGACCATTGTTATTAGCTTGTGGGCGTTGTTTACATACAACAGCTTTTGTTCTTGGAACTCTAAGAGGACTTTAACTTCTTTTGTTCAAGTTTTTCCCTGCATAATCTTGTCTCAGATAGTGTTGTTCCGTCCCTACCAAACTATTGTCATCCTTATCCTCTACTTCTTGATTCCTCATTTACCAGGTTCTGGACCTTGATCTTGGTTACATTTAAATATTTTTGTAACACTCAGGAGGGCATCCTAAACAGTGCCTTTCCCCTCCGCAGAACTGCCACGGCCTAGCACCGTTTGGAGTCTTAAAACGGGGGCCATGAAAAGCGCGTTTCTGGGCAGTTTAGGAGCTCAACTCTGGGCAAGGGTGCAGCAGCATCTTTATGATCACAACTTGGTAACGCGGTCATTGGACGGGAGCATCGCACTCCTTCCAGAGCTGGCTGTCATTTGCCAGGCTGTGGAGAGTGAGCTTGACTTAGAAGAGCTTATTGAGGATACCGCTAAGTCCTTCCCAGCTGGACCAAAGACATCTGCCCCCCAGGTTTTGGCTCCGGTGCAATTTCCAGCCCTGGTTCCACCTACTTCCACGCATGCTCTGGTTCCTCAACCCGCGCCCGTCCCTCCGGTAATTGAATTGACAGAACTGATGAAGGATTTGAAGATCTGCATGAGCCGCATGGGCCAGCAGCAGCCGCAAGGGCCTCCACCTCACATGGTGGAAGGGTTTTGGCCGCCCAGTACCTTTGTGCCGAGGGGGTGCTTGTACTGCGGGGCAAACAGTCATTGGCAATTGGCGTGCAAGGAGCTTACAAAGGATCTCAAGGTGGGATTTGTTCAACCTGCGGGGATGGGGTACATGTTTCCAACGGGCAAACAGATTCCGATGGAACCGAGCGAGCCAACCGCAATGCAGCAGGTGCGCACATGGGGTCAGGAGGCCGGAACAACGGCGCAAGCGTCACTAGGCATTGTTACCCGTCCTGGATTGTGGCAACCCCCTTGGGTGGAAGCTGAGGTAAGTTTAGTGGCAATGGAAGAGAAGGTGGCGGTCTCGGATAAGATGGAGGTGGATGCAAAGGAGCAACCCCCGTCAACCGTTCCAAAACCGGCTGCATGCGTGCCCGGAATCGAGGCGCCGGAAGCGAATCCCGTAGGGAAGAAGAAAGCGGCGGACATCGTGCGTAGGGTGATGGGGAACAAGACTCCGGTCCCCCTGACCTTGCGGGAACTGGCGGCTGTGTCTCTGGTGGTGGTAGACAACATGGTTCAGGCGTTGCGGGATTGCAGTCAGGGTCAGGTACCTCAGACGGTGCAGCAGGTTCATGTGGCGCGGAAGGAGGAGGGGCGCGAGGAGTGTGAGTTGAAATTGGTTTCAACTCTGCTTGCTTATGTTCCAATGGTCATAGCGGGGAGAAAGTTGTGGGCTATGGTGGACAGCGGTTCAATGGTGAACCTGCTGCCATTGCGGATGGTGGATGATTTGGGGTTGGTTTGGCGGAAATGCGCAATGGGTCTCTGGGCGCTTAACCAAGGGGAGTGTTGTTTGGATGGGATAGTTAAGGAGGAGGAGGTCAAGGTTGCAAGGGTCCGTAAGCCTCTTTCTTTTCTTTTGGTTGATTGTGGAGATGTGATTTTGGGAAGGCCATTCATGTTTGGGTTCCAAGCACAAATGGTTTTTGATCCGGAGACGGGAACAGAGGCATTGACGGTGGGGGATTTGTCGGGCGGAAGGTTCAAGACAACTATCTGCAATCATGGGAAAGGAAAGCGGAGGAGAGTGTTGGAGTATGAGGAGGAACCGGACGCAGGGTTGGTCTGCCACGGGAAACCCTTGGAGGATGTTTTCTAGTTGAACAAGGAGACTGCACGGAACAAGCTCCGGTTTCGCGCGGGCGGTCAACTAATGAGGAGCAGGGAGGGGGAGGAAGGAAAGTGCAGGGCGCGCACGTTGCAGAAGTAAGTCCCTTTTCTCAGTATGCATTGCCTGAGGGTACTACGCTTCGAAAACCCTATCATTGTGCCACACTTGTGAGCAAAGACAAAAGCCGCAGTTCTGTTCTGTAAAGGACCTAAAGAAAAGGATGCATGCGGATGATGCGGTGCAACGCTGGCAAGTACAAGCCGGTGTCACAGAAGGTCCAACCAAGGAATGAGCCAATGCCGCAGGAATTGAAAAGACCGCTTCGACCAATTGCTTGGTTGCGGGACCCTTGGGTCAGGCCAATTAAGGCTTTGGGGTGGGTTACTAGTTCGGCGCGGATCACGGAGGAGCAGATTGCAGCATTCAATTTTGGCCCAACAGGATGGTTGAGTACGGAGGAGCGTGAGTTGCTGGTTTTGGTTCTGGTTCTTTGGGAAAGAGCGCTCGCGTTTAGACCTGAAGAGCAGGGGCTTCTTAAAAACAATATTGGCAACCCCTATGTCATCCCCACTTTTGATCACAAGCCATGGAAGATCAAGCCAATTCCAATACTGCGGGCAGTCCGGGAGCAGTTTTTGGAGTTGTTGCGGGAACGGGTGAAGACTGGCCTTTATGAACAATCAATGTCTAGTTACTCCAGTCCGATCTTTGCGGTAGTAAAGCAGGACAGAAAGTTGTTGAGGATTGTCCATGATCTTCAGCGGCTCAACTCCTTTACAATCTGGGACGCAGAACGGCCCCCTTGCGTTGACAATTTCCTTGAGTCAATGGTGGGGCGCGCTTGTTACGGTTTAGTGGATGTGATGGGGGGATACGACCAGCGCAAGTTGGATCCTCGCTTGCGGCCCCTAAGGGCATTTGAGACTGGTTTGGGAAGAATGCAGCTGACTTGGCTACCCCAGGGCGCGACCAATTCTGTGGCGGTGTACCAGGCAGAAATGGCTTGGATCCTAAAAGATGATCTTCCGGAGGGAGTCCAAATCTTCATCGACAATGCGGGCATCAAAGGTCCAAAATCCAATTATGGAGGAGCAGAGCTGGTTGGAGTTCCTGGCGTCCAAAGTTTTGTGTGGGAATAGGCGCAGACGTTGGAACACATCCTGTTTTGCATCAAGGAGGCAGGACTGACGGTGTCGGGGAAGAAGTTGGCGGTTTTTTTTCTGGCGCTCAAAGACCTTGGCCATGTTGTTGCTTCCAACGGCCGGCGCATTGCAGAGAAAAAGCGGAACAAGGTCCCCAAATGGCCAACCCCATGGACACTGTTGCATATCCTTCAGTTCTTGGGATTATGTAGCTATGTCTGTACGTTCATTGAGAGGTTTGCGGAGGTGGTTAGCCCGCTCTGATCACTAACGCGGAAAGGCGTGGAGTGGAATTGGGGAGAAGAGTGCAAAAGCGCGTTCCAGAAGCTCAAGGAGATCGTGGGACAAGACATTGTGCTCTGCGATCTCGACTAAAATGCAGGAGGAATTAGGCTAGCGGTTTATTCCAGCAAATTTGGCACGGGGGGGTTCTCACTCAAGAGGACAATGGTAAGGATAGGCTGGTGCTTTATGACTCGGTAACCTTCACTCCGACGGAAAGCAGGTACTCTCAGCCAAAGTTGGAGTTGTGCGGGGTCACCAAGATCATGCGGCAGCTTCAGTATCTTTTGTGGGGGGTCCACTTTGAGCTTTTGGTGGATGTGGAGGCGCTGGTGCAGATGATCAACTCCCCAGCATTGCCCAATGCTTCCATGACCCGGTGGGTGGCGTTTCTTCAACTTTTTTCCTTTGCTGTTGTTCACGTTCCGGGAAGGCGTTCACTATGCCCAACGCGTTGTTGCCGTATCCAAGGGACAACCCGTTCAAGGACTCGGAACTGCTCAATGTGGAGAGCCCAGTTGTCAAGGTAGGGGTTGTGGAGGCGGGCGTTCAGCTGCCGCTCCAGCAGACCGGGCGGTACGCGATTCTTTGTGATTACTTGGGGGACCTTTTTTTTCCCAACGGAACTACGGACAAGCACATGCAATGGGCAAGGCGGCAAGCGGGAAACTTCTACGTACAGGAGGGGCAGCTTTTGCGGCGGAAGACTCTGGTTCCTCTTGTGGTTACCACTTCAAGGGCAGATCAGGAAGCTATCCTCCGAAGCCTTCACAACAATCTTGGCCATTGAGGGGAGGTTGAAACACGGAGGAGGGTGAAAGAGCGGTTCTGGTGGCCGGGGGTAGTGCGTGCGGTACGGGAATGGTTGGAGTCCTGCAAAGCCTGTCAACGGTTGAGGGCGAGATTGCCTAAGGAAGTCGGAAACCCCACAGGGGAAGATGCCCTCTTTGTTTGAGTCTTCCTTGATGTTGTCCACATCAAGGCCAGTAAGCTCGCCTATCTGCTCATCGCGCGGGATGACCTGTCCAGTTTGGCGGAAGCGCGTCCGTTGGTCAAGCTCTCGGCAGACAAACTTGCTCTGCTTCTGGAGGAAGATTGGGTCGCGCGGTACAGGTTGCTTTGTCTGGTTACAGTGGACGGAGGGGCTGAGTTTTGGGGCCGTTTGGTTGAGTTGGTGATGAGTTGCGGAGCCAATTTTGGCCAAGTAACAGAGTATTATCCCAAGGGGGCCGACATGATTGAACGCGGGCATCAACCAATCAAGGACGCCCTGGTCAAGATGTGCGGCAAGGACGGTAAGCGCTGGCAGGAGACCCGTCCAATGGTTCTGTTTGTGGATTGGATTTTGGTGAAGCGGTCGACAGGCTAATCGCCGTACAAGTTACTTTTTGGACAGCGCCCCGTGCTTCCGGTGGACATTGAGTTGGAGACGTTCCTGGGGGTTGACTGGTGGAAGGTGAAGACCTCGCCGAATTTCTTGAGGCTTGCTCCAAACAGCTCCTTTGACGGGACAGGATGCTTGCCAAGGCCGCCGACCGGCTGAAGAAGACTTGGACGGCATTGGTGCGCTATTGGGACGAGCAATGCTTGCATTTTCTCCAGGATCCCTTGCGGAAGGGGGATTTGGTGCTCCTGTACAACCGGAGTCTGGAGTCTCAGTGGGGGAAGTTGTTTTCCAACAGGTGGAACTGCCCGTTCCGCGTGTTGTCCAAGTTTGAGGGGGGAAGCTATCAGTTGAAGGAATTAGACGGTACTCCGCTGAAAAGGAAGGCGGCAGCTTCGCATGTCAAGCGCTTCTTTGCGCAAGGATCTACCTTGTTCAACGAGACAGCGGAAGGGGGTGACAGATCAGATGAGGGGAGTGTGGAGCGGGGAGATGGTGTAGGAATGCGATCCGGGGATTTTTCTTCGGGCAGAGAAGCGGAAAACATGCTGTTGCAACGGAGTAGGCGGTTGCAGCCAGCTGGGGACAGTGGCCAAGTTGGGGGGGGAGGTGGTGGGGGTAGGGGATAAGTTTTGATTTGGTGAGGGGGTTCTCTAGCCGGTTCACAGCCGGAACAACTAGACACCCCAGAATGTTTGTTTGTCTATGTTTCTTTCTTATCTGGATTGTGGGGTCTTTGCTGGCTTGGGGTTTTTGCAGGAAACCCGGGCATGGCACAAAGCAGGGTCCATGAAGGCAAGGACAATCCCCGCAGAACCGGGACGCGAGGAAAATCCCGCAGATGGGGGAAGCGGGATGAAGAGAAATTTGCGGGCGGTCTATGGGCGTTGCGCAAAAAAAAAAAAAAAATATGTGTTCTTTTCTATTTTTCTTCTCTGTTGGTTTCTTTTTCTCTTTTTCTTTTCTCTCAGGATATCTTGAGGATGGGTGGTTGTTATGGGAATAAGCTTGATTTGGTGAGGGGGTGCTCTAGCTGGTTCACAGCGGGGACAACTAGACACCCCAGAATGTCCGTTCTCTTACTCTCTCTCTCTCTCTTCCCTTACGGTGGTGCGCGCTGGTGTTTGGTTGTTGTGTTTGTTACAGGATGGGTACGGGGAACTGTGTGGCAGTTTGTCTGGGGTGGGCCAGGTGCCTTATTTGGAACGGCTGGTCACTTACGGTTGCTCACGAAGCAAAGTGCGCGGATGCGGACCTCAATCTCAAGCTCATTCTCACAAAGCGCGGTCTTGCACTTTTTCTCAGAAGGTTAAGACCTCGCGCAGATACGTGTATTTTCTTAGGACAAAGGAAGCGCGGTACAAGCAAAAGAAGAGAAAGGGAAGAAGGGGAAGGGGGGGCGATGCGCCTAAGCCATCTTCATCATCTCCTCCATTTCCGCCCTTGACAACGCCAGTAAGGCCCGGAAAGACTCCAGGAGCTCGCGCCGGGATTCCAAGGATTGGGCGCTGGCAATTGCAAGGAAATCCCAAAGAATCATGGTTGACCTCTCCACAAGAACCTCAAAGCCGGCCGCAGGGAGTGCCATTACAATTGGCATTTCCGGGATCTTGTGAGGGCTGGGGGGAGGAGCAGCCGGTGAAGACGGGGCCTCCGGGGAACCAACAGGGGGGCTTGGTTCAGCTGGAGGCAATGACGGGACGATTATGGGTGACGGAGGTGGAGGGGGTGTCGGCGGTTGTGGAGGAGGAGGAGAGGGTGCTGGTGCGGCAGCGGGCCTTCCGGAAAGCCTTGGGTCCGGTACCGTTTGATTCACGCCAACAGCGGCGGCCCAAGCGCGGGTTGCCGTGCGCCATTCCTCCAAGGTTTTGTATTTGCTTTGTTGCGGAGGTCTGGCCCGGCCAAGAGGTGATGCCAAGTTGCGGCTCACGTGCGAGGTGGAGGGTGACAGAGCTTGGGGGTGGCAGGATGAAGGTGAACTGGGGGGTGTCCACGAGCCTTCCGAGATTGAGTTGTTGCTTGAGGCCACAAACGAGTCGTGCCTGGTTCTCTTGCGTGGTTGGGTGGGGTTGGGTCTGGGACGGGCTTGGGGCATTGTGTTGCCAAGAGAGCATTGGCGGTGGCCGGCATGGCAGGCCGAGCAAGCTTGACAGCCAGAGAGGAGCGTGCACGGAAGGCCATTCCTTGCGCAGTAGGTGCAGGGAGGGACCATGATGGAGCGGAAGGGGGATGGGGGAAGGTGGTAGTGGGAGTGGTGGGGGTGGTAGTGGAGGTAGCGGTGGTGGCAGTATGGTGAAGCAATGGAAGACTTCTGGGGACAGAACTCAAGTTGGGGGGGATGTGGTGTCAATTTATAGACGCGGATTGGGAACTGCTTCACGGCTGCGCGCTCAGCATTGGAGGCAAGCGGGCTCAGCATTAGTGTATGCGGAGTGCTCAGCAGCTTCAGCTGCTGGATCAGCAGCAACTGCTGTTTGGCTCCGCACCTAGTGGACGGGTCGGGCTCAGCATTGAATGCGGCGTGGGTGGCGATCCGCCCCGGAGATTGGATTTGGAAGGTAGTGCACTTGACTAGGTTTCCGGGCGCGCCGGTTTGGATATGTAGGGGCGGAGCAATCCGCGGGCTATGAAGGAACGGATGGAGCGCGCGTGCAAGCGCGCGGATCATGCCGGATATTACCAGACATCCACGACGGGCGCGGACAAATGGATACGGACAGGCGCGGGGGGCTCCAAGTAGGGTGCGGTGCAAGGACTGCGTCATGAGAAGGGCAAACCGGATGGAAGGAAAGGCGTACAGACCTTGGGGGGAGTTTGGTACGGAGGTGGGGAGAGGAAGCTAGGGTTTCTGTTTTGGGATTATTTTCTGTTTCTTTGTCATACTGTTATTTGGGCATGTAATTAGGTTAGGGTTGAGAGGGAGGACTTATCCTCACTCTCAACTCTGGGTTGGGGATGGAGGAGGGGCATGCATGGAATCAGACCATCACATCATTGGATTGGATCAATCATCTCACCAAGAGATTAAAGGAACTCATACCGGATACACATCCAGGTGGAAAGTTCTTAGGATTGAAGGATTGGAAATTTCACTCTCTCTCTACTTTTCTTTATCTCTTATCTCCTTATTTCTATCTTTCATTTAAGTGCAACTTTGGGCATCCTCATCTCCTTTCAGACGCAGGGAACTGTTAACTTCCAAACCTTGGGACAATTATAGGGGGATAACCCTTATTCTTTCCACACCGGCTTTCCTCGCGGGTTTCTGTCCGGCACCAGCACCCCCAATTGGCCATCAACATCCCAGTCTTGCTTCCCACTCTTTCCGCCCTTGACTGATGACCGCAAGCAACGCTCTTGGTTTTTGGTGACCTCATGACTGGCCCCATCATCACCTGATAACCTGCACAAGATTGGTCATGGGAACAATCAATCCCATGACCAACCTTGCACCAAACTAACAGCAAGGTCAATGCCAACTTGCAATGGCCGTCATTTCCTTGCTCAACCTCATCACCAGCTCCTTTGATCCATCTCCGACGGCTGCAAACTGACATTGTTGTTTGCAACCGTTGGAACCATTCTCATTTGCTTTTTGAGGCTCGCGCGCGACCATCTCTGATGCGCGCATAACCAACCATTTTGGCCTTGCGCGTTGCTCCCATTGTCACAATTATCCACTCGCCTTGCAATCTCAACCCAACACTGCTCTGCCTGCCCATCTTGCCGTTGTCCGCATAGCTTGCTGTCATCCGTGCGGCCTGCTGTTGCTCATCCGGGTTTTCCAGGCCCATCATCTCCTGTCGCGCGGCCCCTTGCCAACCTTCCTTGCCCCAATCCCCAATTCCAATCCATCAGCCAATGACTGCAAGCGTTGCTTACGGTCATCGGAACCTTTACACCCAATCCACCGCATGAGCTCCTGGGTCTCCCGCGCGGTTCATCAGTAGCCCCTGCGGATCCCCTGTCATTTTCACCTTCCCCCGCCCATCATTGGCACGGGATGATGGCTTCTCTTGGTCTGATCTTTTAGTTTTCATTATAAAAAAAAAAAAGTTTTTTCTTGCTCCATCTGTAAAAATGTCTTGTAAATATCCTACAGACCTCTTGTCTATAAAAGGAGGGGCTCTCCCCTGTCTTTTCCAAAGCATCTAGGGGAGTATGTGCATGTGTCCCCCCCTGATCAATTGATCCTGAATCTTTGCCTCTCTGTGGCCTTATCCTTATCACCAACCAATAGCCTTGCTGGTTGAAGAGAATTCTGTCTATTGGAATTCTTGAGTGTGTTATACCACTCCTTGATCCCTTCCTCTGACCATAATGGTCTTGATCCCACCCTTGGTCATCTTTCTGGAAGCCATTCACAATTGATTGAAGAGGTCTTATTAAGCTTAAGACCTGGAGTGTTATACCTCCCTTATTTTTTTTGGAGTTGAATTCTGCCAGCCTAATCTTGAGTTCCTTGAGAATTTTTGAGGTTATCCTTGCTTCAAATCAGTTTACTGTTTGCTTTTAGTGCTTCTTAAACATAGTGCTTTGTCTTGTGCAGCCACCCTCAGTTATCTGGTACCCTTCAAGCGCTTTACTGCGGAGAGTTGGGCAGGTTCATTGAGAGCCTGGAGGTTGGTTGGGCTTGAGTTGATCATTCCCAATCTTCTTCTGACAACCAGAGCTATTAGCTTGTGGGAATTGTTTACATACAACAGCTTTTTTCTTCAAACTTTAAAACAAAATTGAGCTTCTTTTGTACAGGTTTTTCCCACATAATCTTGGCTCAGATAGTGCTGTTCCATTGCTACCAAACTACTATCATTTTTATCCTTTACTACTTGATTCCTCATTTACCAGGTCCTGGACCTTGATCTTGGTTACATTTAAATATTTTTGTAACACTCAGGAGGGCAGCCTAAACAGCACCTTTCCCCTCCACAGAACTACCACGGCCTAGAACTGTTTGGAGTCTTACAGCATCAAAATGATTTTGAGATTCCTTGGTGGAGTATTGTTGAGGGGTGGAACCGGTTTTAGGCTATTCATGTCAGGAGTATCATTTTCAGTAGTGATGAATAAAGGAAACGGATTGTCACTGTTACTGTTATGAGGTGAAAGTTGAGTTTTAAAAGGGATTGAGTTTTCATCAAACATGGCATTGCAAACTAACTTTATTTGTGAGGTGATTGGGTTGATAACTATGAAGTTTTGATTTTCTTTAGTAAATCCAACAAGTATACCTTCTTCAGTCGTCTAGAATTTTTTTTCTCAAAGAGGTTTCATAATTAGATAGTGAACCTAGCATCCAAATACTCTAATTTGTACTAAGGATGGTTGATATCCATGCCACGGTTCATATGGAGTGCAATCCTTTTCAATGTTAGAACTTTTCAATAGTCTACTGCTAGGGAAGATAGCTTTTCTCACTGCTTCCAACCAGTACAGCGCTGGAGTGCCGCTGTGGATCATGAGGGCACGGGCTTTTTCTACTATAGTCCGGTTGCTCCATTTGTAAACTCTGTTTTGTTCAGGTATATAAGGGGCTGTGGTCCTGATGGTGATACCCAGTTGATTGAGGTAGGTAGTTACCTCATAGTTATAAAAATTGGAACCTCCATCTGTAGTCAGATTGATAACCTTTTTCCCATTTTTTTTCTTGGATTTAGAAATAAATGATCTAATTGCATCTAGTACATTGTGTTTAGACATAGTTGTGAGTGGGAATCTAACTCTATATGCAGAGAAATCATCAGTGCATAGGGTATAGTAAGAATATTGGGAAGATGTACGCATAATCCCGCTTAGATAAACATGCACATTCTGCAGTGGTTTTGAACTTTGACGTCTTTCCTGATTATGGGACCTTTGTTTTTTCTTGGCCTTAATACACGTATCACATATTAATTTACGGGATTTTTCATGGTTTAGGTTTTGGGTGGTTATCATTTGGTTTAATAGATCATAGTTGGCATGAGCAAACCAAAATTGAGTGATTTCAGCTGATGGATTGGATGAAGCAGTAAGAGACTGGGGGTTCACTTTGGGATTAGCATTGAATTCCATTATTTCATTGTTGAACTGCCCCTTTAAGATAACATTGTCTTGATTTTTCAGTTCAACCATGGGCCCATTGGTGCATATGTTCATCTGGTCCTGCAGTAATATACACCCTGCAATCAGTTTTTTTGATAATTCAGGTACATACAATGCGTTCTGGAATCTAATTGGGAGTTTGTTCTCTCCTTGGATTAATGCATGTCCCAATGCAATAATTGGAAGCGTGACTCCTCCCCCAGCAAGTTTGAGTTCTAAGCCATACGTTGCATTGGTGAATCCTTTTTCTTCAAAGTATTCTTGGCAGTTGAACATGTGTTGGGTGGCCCCAGTGTTGAATAGGATGATATTTTCTTTTGTCCCACTTTTTCCATAGAAGCAAGTTGGATGTGTTGGCTCTGGGCAGCTAAGTATAAAAGTGCTTAGGTTGGATTTGTTTCTTGATCTTTGGATTGAGTTTTTCATGGAGTACCATTCAGGTATGTTGCCTCTCCATTTTCCAGCTCAAATTTTCTTTTCAATCCATGCTCTTCTGGAGTTTTCAGTCTTGGCATGACATTGGTTAGGATTGTGGGGGCCAAGGCATTTTTCTTTGGTGCATTGGGGCTTAGTATTTTTTGTGTTACTCAGATTTGCTTCTTCATTTACATTTATTTGAGTGAGACTTGCAAATTTGTGGGCTTCCATAAGTTCTTCAAGTACGCATGCATATTTTAGCGGCTTTAAAAATCTAGTAATGGAATTGATATCACTCAAGTACTTTGGATGTATAGACTCAAGTAGTGCTAATACAAGGCTTTCTTTGTCCACATTTCCACCAGATTGGAGGATTTACAACTTGGTGCTCACAAATTTGTCAAGGTGCTCTTGTAGGGAGGTTGTTGATCCCTTTTTGAGGAGTCATAGCTGTTTTTGAAGCTTAAAGATTTTGTGTGAAGAATGTTTGAGGTGGAATTCCTTGAGTGTGATCCATTACTTGGTGGGACTAGTGTATTTGGTTTGTTTAGCTGATGTTTGAAATTTAGAGTTGATTCTGGATGAGTTTTGAGTGTCTATGTGGCTGATTAGCCATGAACACAAGATTTTTTTGGTGGCTTCATGGTGGATGGGTGATTGGTTTTCAGGGATGAGCTTGTCATTGGTTAAGTATTGCTCAAATTCAATGGCCTCAAGCACAACAGTGACTGTGTTTGCCCAGGTGGCATAGTTGCTGTTGTTCAATTTAATGGAGATGGATATTTTGGATAGGAGATTGATAACCTCCTGCTGGATAGTATATCTGAGACAGCTGGCCTCAGGGTCTACATTTGTGGACGTAGTGGTGGACTCTTGTATTTATGGTTGGGTGGTGAACGGTGATACATTAGGACTGATGGATGGGATAGGATTGGCTATTGGTACAGGGCTTGAGGTGGGTGATCTAGAGACAGGTGCCATGTTGAATTGCATCTCTTGCTACCATGTGAATTTTCACGTGACCTAATGACAACCAATTATAGATTGATCTTAGCAACTGGCTAAGATTGATCACTTCCGGTCAAAGAAATATTTACCTAATGACAACCAATTATAGATTGACTTAGCATTTGGCTAAGATTGATCACTTCCAGTTGAAGAAATATTTCTGAGATATTAGGTCCCCCATAATTTGAATTGGAAGTAATTTTCATTACTTTTGTTCATATATATAGGTGTGAGCAGAACAAACTAACACCTAATGACAACCAATTATAGATCAATCTTAGCAACTGGCTAAGATTGATCACTTCCAGTCAAAGAAATATTTCTGACTAAGGTACAAAAGAGGGGTGTCACTAGGTGGGTACATTGTTGTATGATGCGGTAAATAAGAATGGTGATTACGATATTAGGTCCCCCGTAATTTGAATTGGAAGTAATGGGGGACCTAGTACCGGCTTGGATAGCTCCTTTTTATGATCTCATGTCTCAGTGATGCGCTCGGGGCGCGCGTGTTGGTGCTCTCTTAATGTGACGTCACAGGGTCTGATCGTCATAATGTCATATACGGCGCGCTCATACCTCATTAACTTGATTTCCTCCTCACTTCTCTCTGCTTGTTGGTTGGGTAGCGTATGTGCCTGAACCGGTGAATTTTAACATTGTTCAACTGCTAAAACTTCCCTCTCATTGCTTTTGAACTGCTTTGGATTGGTTTGATTGTGAACTACAGCATGCCGGTTTCAGCAATTGTCATCGGTGTCGCGTTTTATTGCTTTCATCAAAATTTAGACTGGGAGCACGATGAATTGCTCCTTATCAAGGAAGGACACCTTGATGAGTCAAAGAAGCAACCAGGCAAAAATGATCCAAAAATCATTTCTCACGATCACCAGCATGATGACCATGGTGAGGTAGACCGTCTAACAATAATTATAATCGACGATGAGTTCAAGAAATCGTAGAACACCTTGATGACTTACGTTCACCCCCTACTCCTTGATCCGGTTGCGCAGACTTCGACTGTTACTCTGATAGGACTTGATGGTCTTGGTTCAGTCATTAATAACACTTATGAAGGATTGGATGCCTATGTAGGGGGAAAATGAAAGTATTACTGCCAAACGAGTTGGAGAGCGCTCTTTTCAATGACAATTTGAAAATACAACTGGGGTCTTAATGGCGATGATTGACAGTGGAGAGGGCTCAATTAATGACTGGTGGCGATGATGCAAAGATGATGGAGAAACAACAAAACTTGATTTAAGAACGCGAGAACCGGTTGTCTGGACCCTCACGGCTCCTTCCCGTTTATGTGTTGTTCATGACCTGTGAAGCACAGACGGCTCTTCTTAGGTCAGTTGGCACTCCTGGCCCAAGCGGTTTTGCGCTCTGGTTGAGGATGCATCTCTCAGCTACGGTGTTGACCGACTCACTCGTCATCAGGGGCTCCACCGTAGCCTCTAGCGGCTTGGTTGCCTTCCCTGGTAATGCTGGTGAGTCTGTTTGCCATTGTCCCGTCATGCTCAAGGGACTTGTGCCTGAGTGCTCACTTCGTTTGTGATCGGGAGTGGTGGTACTAGGTCAGTTTTGTATTGTGATTATGGCGCGAGTTGTGTTTACTCAATTCCTTGGCGTTTCCAGTGCAACCGCTGGTATTGGTCTGAGTTCCTCCTCTTGGCAAGGAGGGGACGTGCCGTGGCACTGACCATGTTAAAACTGTGAGATTTTTATGGTTAAAAACTGAGAGCACTTTATTTCATCAGGCGCTTTATTTTAGACATTAGCAGGGTGGTCATGCGATCAATCGAACCAACCTGAGAGCAGAAAACAATGGTTTGTGGATGTGTGTGTGAGATCGAATAAAGTGAAAAATGAAGGGTGCTGAAACAAAGGTAAGGAAAGCGAAGGACGAAGTAAGAAATGAAGGAGGACGGAGGTCGTGATGAAGGAAACGGGAGAATTGAGATGAGGGTGGATATCGATTGGTTGAGTAGCCCTGAGCTGCCAATCAGAGCAGAAAGATCTGTTTCCCGGCTTCCAGAGTCAATGATAATCGATCTTGAGCTGGCAGAGCGCGAAGCTAAGTGAGATGTTTGTTAAAGGGCTTCTGATAATCTGATGAAGTATGCGATGAGATCAAATTTCAATTTGGTGGACGCGATTGGCTGATGAATGAAGATGGGTGGCTACGAAGCTTACGATGAGAGTGTTTAAGTATCTGTTTTGTTGAGGTTCAGGGTGCTTGGTTCTTGGGCAGAACGGTCCTTTTGAGATGAGGTTGCGGGCACCTGGTCGGTTGCTACTTGTGAGATTGAAGTGGCTTCTGGCTTGTGCGTAGGCAAGTTCAGGCTTAGTGACCTGTTGATAAGGTGTAGCCAGGGTTAAGAGTAGATAAGCTCGACTAGTTAGTCCGACTGGGAATCGGTGAGTTTAAGTATGAGATTGAGATGTGTTCTTACAGGTATCCAGAACGGCACCAAGTGTACAGGCTGTTTGTCCTTGGCCGCTTGCACCCCCTGGGTGAATACGCAGGTGACGATGAGTGGGCAGTGTGATCTGGGAAATTCCGATAAGAACCTTTACACCTCTTCCACCACCTTTGGAATACTAGCTCAAATTTCTAACCAGCGTATTTCTTCAATTGACCCCATATTCATCTTAATTTATCGTGCGAATTTCCTCCTAACATTCTTTCTCAATCCATGATCGTTGACTTGTCACGTCACGTAAAATTGGCCTGTGGTTGAGTCCCAAGGGAGACTCGACTGAAAGCTAGCACATCTGGTGAGAGCAGGGTTCGGGAGCGGGCGGCCATTCAAATTTGAAGACATCAAAGAGTTAGATGAGACACGGTGTGTAAGGACAGGATGATGTGACTCAGGACGAGCGTATGAGGATGATACAGCTGTTGACCGAGAGACTGCATCAGAAGGGAGATATTGATCGACTACTTCGGAGCCAGGATGAGTCACTTGACTTAAACAATAAGCCTGGGCGGCCAGGTTCGTCTGATTGGAATAGGAAGACAATAGACCAAGGACATTGGACAGGGACGAGTTGGGTCGAGCAGGACAAACGGGTATTTGCGGTGGTTGGTTCTTAAACTTGTAGTAGAGTTGAGTGATTGAGTTGATGGATTGCCCTGATTGGACCTTACGCCCCAGCGTCCGGGAAGATGTGGAGGACGATGAGTACCTGGATGACTGCCTGATAAATGGATGAGGATTCAAGATGAGCCTTTTCGGAAAAGTGGAACCAATAATTCTTATGGGTCCGGTGGTGTTGACTTGACGCGGCAGTCGGGATGAAGCAGCATCCGAGATTGAAAGACGTCTGGAGGAGGAAGGCGGCGTTCTGATTTGAGGAATTCGGGACTTGTGGGATGATGGCTGCTCAGTTCAATACATGATGATGGCAAGTATTGATGAACGCTGAAGTCAAGTTGGGGAGGGTCAAGTTGAAGGACTACGATCCAGGATGGTTCGAGGAAGTTATGAGTCTTGTGGGAGGTGTGCACAACGAACAACAAATTGATGATAGTTGGGACTGGGGAAGAATGAGAAGCGTTGGTTAGTTGTGAATTGTTGGAGGCCTAAACTAGTTCAAACTGATGGACAAGGAGCATGAATGATGAGTATTATCGTACCAAACAAGTGATTGGGCAAAGAATGTTCTCAAAAGAATGAGCGAGACAGATGCAATGGATGAGAACAAGGTTGATGAACAGCGGGGATGGGGATAAGAAGCAACAGATCCAATACGGATTATCAAGAGGGTCTGATGTAAACTGGGATGATTGAATTGAGATTGAATAGAGAAAAAATGATATTAAATTGATGATTGCAATATGCTTTTGTCCTGGTGAATCATGAAAGTAACAACATTAATAGTTGAGTGGTATGCAGTTCATATTCACCAGGGGACGTATCCGTAGCATATCCACCAGGGTCAAATCGGAGTCTCTGGCTGGCCAGTGACTTCATGTCACCATCCAGTCCCATTTTCTGGCCAATTTAATCCCTTTATGGGAAACTTCTCTTCACCAATGAGGATTCTTTAGTTCACCTCAGTTTGCATCAAAAAGAAAACATGATTCACGTTGTATTCACCATGGTGGAAAATGAATGCCACTGGTAATTCCCCAAGGAAAAAGCCTGAATTCACTTGAACGTTCACATTGATTCAACCAGGAATCACTTGAAATTCCCTATGAAATAAAAATTTCCAATTAAAGATTGTATATTTTGATATCCCGGCTTCAATTTCAGTGATCAATATTTTCCACAATGCAATAACAGCTTCATTCTGATTAATTTCAGTATTTATAAAAAAAAATTATTTTACAGTTTATTTCATCACTTTTATGTAAAACTACCATGTCTATATTACAAATTTCATTGGTGTTTTTCCAGTCATTCATCTGTGTTTCACATCTGGTTGCATTGCTGAAAAATCAGCTCCAAATCACTTCCAGCACATCCTGACAGTCCCCATATGAGTGGTGTATGCAGAGGTAGAATCAGAAGCCAGTTTCAGTGGTATTTCCTGTTCAAGCGGAGCAAACAAAACAAACAGATCACGGCAGCCACAAACATGGTGAGTAGCCCCGGTGTCAACAATACCTTCCCCCTCCATTTGAGGGACTGCAAGACGTATTGCCGGCGCATTGGCAACTTCAGGGTTCTTCTGCCCCCCGGGTCCACCACCAGCAAGCCCCTTCTTTAACAGGCAGTTACCCTTGTAGTGACCCCGTTGCTTGCAATAGTTGCAAATTTCATTTGGTCCAACATCACCCATGGGAATATAAAGAAGTCCCGGTGGCACATTCAACAAGTACTAACCACTTCTAGGAGCAGGGTTGGACAGAGTGCCACCTTGCGGACCCCCTTTGGAGGTACCAGAGGTGTTCAAGAAGCCCTGCCAAGGACCCCCACAAATTTGATTAAGCTGGAATGGATTGGACACTGTGCCTTCACCTTCAACATCATTGGTATTCAGACTGTTAATAATTGACTGAACATCCCTTGGCCCAAAGGTATCAGATTTTTTGGACTCAGCTGGGATTAGGTTGTTCATTGCGGATCTGGTTGTCCCACTGGGTGACAGAGTGATAGATTGGAGCATGAGAGATTGAAACAATAAGGGTATTGATATCCCCAGATCTTCAAGTTCCAATATCATCCAAAAAAATAGATTGAAGTGGGAGGTGTAACTGCTTGCAGGTTTCCATTTCATCAACACATCAGTCAGGTTGAGTTGCTGTGATTGAGTTGCCTGCTCAAAGTTGCTTTGGATAATTTGCAGAACCTCAACCAACGTGTTGACATCTTCAACCAGGGGCTGGAGATCAGTGTTGATGGTGCTGATTAGCAAGTTCCAAACAGCTCAATCAACCGTTGTGGAAAGAATAAGGGTTGTCCCCCTATAATTGTCCCAAGGTTTGGAAGTTAACGGTTCCCTGCATTTGAAAGGAGATGAGGATGCCCAAAGTTGCACTTAAATGAGAAATAGAAATCAGGAGATAAGAGATAAAGAAAAGTAGAGAGAGTGAAATTGCCAATCCTTCAATCCTAAGAACTGTCCACCTGGATGTGTATCTGGTATGAGTTCCTTTAATCTCTCGGTGAGATGATTGATCCAATCCAATGATGTGATGGTATGATTCCATGCCTCCCCCCTCCCCAACCCGGAGTTGAGAGTGAGGATAAGTCCTCCCTCTTAACCCTAACCTAAGTAAACGTGCAAATAACAGTATGACAAAGAAACAGAAAACAATCCCAAAACAGAAACCCTAGCCTCCTCTCCCCACCTCTGTACCAAACTCCCCCCGACGTCTGTACGCCATTCCTTGCATCCGGTTTGCCCTTCTCATTACGCGGTCCTTGCACGGCGCCCTACTCGGAGCCCCCCGCGCCTGTCCCTATCCGTTTGTCCGGGCCTGTCGTGAATGTCCGGTATTATCCAACATGATCCGGGCGCTTTCACGCCCGCTCTGTCGGTTCCTTTAAAGCCCGCGGATTGCTCCGCCCCTACGTATCCAAACCGGTGCACCCGCAAACCTAGTCAAGCGCACTACCTTCTGAATCCAATCTCCGGGGCAGATTGCTGCCCACGTCGCATTTGATGCTGAGCCCAACCCGTCCACTAGGTGCGGAGCCAAACAGCTGCTGCTGCTGAGCACTCCGCATACCCTAATTCTGAGCCCACTTGCCTCCAATGCTGAGCGCGCAGCCGCGATGCAGTTCCCATTCCGTGTCTATAAATTGACACCACATCCCCCCCCCAACTTGAGTTCTGTCCCCAGAAGTCTTCCATTGCTTCACGATACTACCACCCCCACTACTTCCCTTACCACCCCCACCACTCCCACTACCACCTTCCTTGCCCTCATCATGGTCCCTCCCTGCACCTACTGCACAAGGAACGGCCTTCCGTGCACGCTCCTCCCCAGCCGTTGATGTTTCTCGGCCTGCTGTGCCGGCTACTGCCAATTTTCTTTTGGCAACACAATGCCGCAAGCCCGTCCCGGACCCAACCCCACCCGACCGCGCAAGAGAACCAGGCGCGACTCGTTTGTGGCCTCAAGCAACAACTTGATCTCGGAAGGCTTGTGGACACCCCCCGGTTCACCTTCATTCCCCGCCCCAGAGCTCCGTCACCCCCCACCTCGCACATGCGCCGCAACTTGTGATCACCTCTCCACCGGGCCGGACCTCCGCAACAAAGCAAATACGGAACCTCAGAGGAATGGCGCGTGGTGACCCACTCTTGGGCCGCCGCTGTTGGCGTGAATCAAACGGTACCGGACCCAAGGCTTTCTGGACAACTGGCGGCCGCGCCAGAACCCTCTCCTCCTCCTCCACGACCGCCAACACCCCCTCCGCCTCTGTCACCAATCATTGTCCCGTCATTGCCGCCAGCTGAACCAAGCCCCCCTGTTGCTTCCCCGGAGGCCCCATCTTCACCGGCTGTTCCTCCCCCCAGCCCTCCCAAGATCCCGGAAATCCTGATTGTAATGGCACTCCCGGCGGCCTGCTTCAAGGTTCTTGCTGAAAGGTTGACCACAATGCTTTGGAATTACCTCGCAACCCCCGGCGTCCAATCCTTGGAATCCCGGCGCAAGCTCCTGGCATCAGATATACTGAGAGAAAAGAAAAAGCAAAAAAGAAACCAACAGAGAAGAAAAATAGAAAAGAACACATAATTTGTTTTTTTTTTTTTGCGTAATGCCCATAGACCGCCCACAAATTGCTCTTCATCCCGCTTCCCCCATCTGCGGGATTGTCCTTGTGCCCGGTTCTGCGGGGATTGTCCTTGCCTTCACGGAACCTGCTTAGTGCCATGCCCGCTTTTCCTGCAAAAACCCCAAGCCAGCAAAGACCCCACAATCCAGATAAGAAAGAAACATAGACAAACAAACATTCTGGGGTTTCTAGTTGTTCCAGCTGTGGAACCGGCTAGAGCACCCCCTCACCAAATCAAAACTTATCCCCTACCCCCACCACCTCCCCCCCCCCACCTTGGCCACTGTCCCCAGCTGGTCGCAAACGCCTACTCCGTTGCAACGGCACGTTTTCCGCTTCTCTGCCCAAAGACAAATCCCCCGATTGCGTTCCTACACCATCTCTGCGCTCCACACTCCCCTTGTCAGATCCGTCACCCCCTTCTGCTGTTTTGTCAAACAAAGTAGATCCTCGCGCAAAGAAGCGCTTGACATGCGAAGCTGCGGCCTTCTGTTTCAGCGGAGTACCGTCTAATTCCTCCAACTGATAGCTGACACCCTCAAACTTGGACAACAAGTGGAACAGGCCGTTCAACTGGTTAGCAAACAACTTCCCCCACTGAGGATCCAGACTCCGGTTGTCCAGGAGCACCAAATCCCCCTTCCGCAAGGGATCCCGGAGACGATGCAAGCAGCGCTTGTCCCAATAGCGCACCGATGCCGTCCAAGTCTTCTTCAGCCGGTCTGCGGCCTTTGTGAGCATCCCGTCCCGTCAAAGGAGCTGTTCCGCGCAAGCCTTGAGCAATTCGGCGGAGGTCTTCACCTTCCACCAGTCAACCCCCAGGAACGTCTCCAATTCAATGTCCACCGGAATCACGGGGCGCTGTCCAAAAGTAACTTCTACGGCAAGTAGCCTGTTGACCGCTTCACCAAAATCTGATCTGCAAAAAGAACCATTGGAAGGGTCTCCTGCCAGCGCTTACCGTCCTACCCGCACATCTTGACCAGGGCGTCCTTGATTGGTTGATGCCCGTGTTTGATCATGCCGGCCGCCTTGGGATAATACTCCGTTACTCGGCCAAACTTTGCTCCACAACTCTTCACCAACTCAACCAAGTGGCCGAAAAACTCGGCCCCTCCGTCCACTGTAACCAGACAAAGCAACCCGTACTGCGCGAACCAATCTTCCTCCAGAAACAGAGCAACTTTGTCCGCCAAGAGCTTGATCAACGGATGCGCTCCCGCCCAACTGGACAGGTTGTCCCGCGCAACAAGCAGATAGGCAAAATTACCGGCCTTGATGTGGACAACATCAAGCGAGACTTGACCAAAGAGGGCGTCTTCCCCTGTGGAGTTTCCGACTTCCTTAGGCAATCTCGCGCTCCGCCGTTGACAGGCTTCACAGGATGCCAACCATTCCCATACCGCACGCACTACCCCTAGCCACCAGAACCGCTCTGTCACCGGCCTTCCCGTTTCAACCTCCCCTCAATGGCCAAGATTGTCGTGAAGGCTTTGGAGGATAGCTTCCTGATCCTCCCTCAAAGTGGTAATCAGGAGAGGAACCAGAGTCTTCTGCTGCCAAAGCTGCCCCTCCTGTACATAGAAGTTCCCCGCTTGCTGCCTTGCCCATTGCATGTGCTTGTCCGTAGTTCTGCCGGGAAAACAAAGGTCACGCAAGTAGTCACAAAGAATCACGTACTGCCCGGTCTGCCGGAGTGGCAGCTGAACGCCAGCCTCCACAACCCTTACCTTGATAACTGAAGTCTCCACATCAAGCAGTTCCGCGTCCTCAAACGGGTTGTCCCTTGGATACCGCGACAACGCTTTGGGCATAGTGAACCCCTTTCCTGGAACATGAACAACAGTAAAGGAAAAAAGTTGAAGAAACGCCACCCACCGGGTCATGGGAGCATTGGGCAACACTGGAGAATTGGTAATCGGCGCCAGCGACTCCGCATCCACCAAAAGCTCAAATTGAACCCCCCATAAAAGATACTGAAGCCGCCGCACAATCTTGGTAACCCCACACAACTCCAACTTCGGCTGAGAGTACTGGCTTTCCGTTGGAGTGAAGGTGACCAACTCGTAAAGCACCGGCCTATCCTTACCGTTATCCTCTTGAGTGAGAACACCCCCCGCGCGGAATTTGCTGGAATCAACCGCTAGCCTAATTCCTCCTGCATTGTAGTCAAGATTGCGGAGCACAATGTCACGTCCCACAATCTCCTTGAGCTTCTGGAACGCGCTATTGCACTCTTCTCCCCAATTCCACTCCGCGCCTTTCCGCGTTAGTGATTGGAGCGGGCTTGCCACCTCTGCTAACCTCTCAATGAACATCTACATAATCCCAAGAACTGAAGGATATGCAACACCATCTGCAGGGCCGGCCATTCAAGGACCTTGTTCCGCTTTTTCTCTGCAAGGCGCTGGCCATTGGCAGCAACAACATGGCCAAGGACTTCAAGCGCCAGAACACAAACCGCCAACTTCTTCCCCGACACCGTCAGTCCTGCCTCCTCGATGCAAAACAGGATGCCTTCCAACATCTGCGCATATTCCCACACAAAACGTTGGACGCCAGGAACTTCAACCAGCTCTGCTCCTCCGTAATCTGATTTTGGACCTTTGATGCCCGCGTTGTTGATGAAGATTTTGACTCCCTCCGGAAGATCATCATACAGGATCCAAGCCATTTGCTCCTGGTACACCGCCACAGAATTGGTCGCGCCCTGCAGTAGCCAAGTCAGCTGCATTCTTCCCACCGCAGTCTCAAATGGTGTTAGAGGCCGCAAGTGAGGATCCAACTCACGCTGGTCGTATCCCCCCATCACATCCACTAAACCGTAAAAAGCGCGCCCCGCCATTGACTCAAGGAACTTGTCAACGCAAGGGGGCCGTCCTTCCTCCTGGATTGTAAAGGAGTTGAGCTGCAGCAGATCATGGACAATCCTCAACAACTTTCTGTCCTGCTTAACTACCGCAAAGATTGGACTGGAGTAACTAGACATTGATTTTTTGTAAAGGCCACTCTTCACCCATTGCTGCACCAACTCCAGAAACTGTTCCCGGACCGCCCGCAGTATTGGAATTGGCTTGATCTGCCACAGCTCGTGATCAACAGTGGGGATGACATAGGGGTCGCCAATATTTTTTTTCAGAAGCCCCCGCTCTTCAGGTCCAAATGCAAGCGCTCTTTCCCAAAGAACCAGAACCGATACCAGCAACTCACGCTCCTCCTTACTCAACCATCCCGTTGGGCCAAAATTGAAGGCTGCAATCCGCTCCTCCGTGATCCGCGCCAAACTAGTAACCCACCCCGAAGCCTTAATCAGCGTGACCCAAGGATCCCGCAACCAAGCAATTGGTTGAAGCGGTCCGTTCAATTCCTGGCGCATTGGCTCATTCCTTGGTCAGACCTTCCGCAAAACCGGCTTGTACTTGCCAGCGTTTCACCGCATCATCCGCATGCATCCTTTGCTGTAGGTCCTGCACGGAACAGAACCGCAGCTTTTGCCTTCGCTCACGAGTGTGGCACAATTATAGGGTTTTTGAAGCGTAGTACCCTCGGGCAATGCATACTGAGAAAAGGGACTTACTTCTGCGACATGCGCGCCCTGCACTTTCCTTCCTCCCCCTCCCTGCTCCTCATTAGTCGACCGCCCTCATGAAACCGGAGCTTGTTCCGTGCGGTCTCCTTGGTCGACTAAAAAAAAACCTCCGATGGTTGCCCGTTGCAGACCAACCCCACGTCCAGTTCCTCCTCATACTCCAACACTCTCCTCCGCTTTACTTTCCTGTGATTGCAGATAGTTGTCTCAAATCTTCTGCTGGACAAATCCTCCACCGTCAACGCCTCTGTTCCCGCTTCCGGATTGAAAACCATTTGTGCTTGGAACCCAAACATGAACGGCCTTCCCAAAATCACATCCACACAATCAACCAAAAGAAAAGAAAGAGGCTTACGGACCCTTGCAACCTCCACCTCCTCCTCCTCAACTACCCCATCCACACGACACTCCCCTTCCGTTAAGCGCGCAGAGACCCATTGCGCATTTCCGCCAAACCAAACCCAAATCATCCACCATCCGCAATGGCAGCAGGTTCACCATTGAACCGCTGTCCACCATAGCCCACACCTCCCTCCCTGCTATGACCATTGGAACATAAGTGAGCAGAGTCAAAACCAATTTCAACTCGCACTCCTTGCGCCCTTCCTCCTTCCCTGCCACATGAACCCGCTGCACCGTCTGAGGTACCCGGCCCTGACCGCAATTGCGCAATGCCTGAACCATCTTGTCTACCATCACCCGAGACACAGCAGCCAGTTCCCGCAAGGTCAGTGGGACCGGAGTCTTGTTCCCCATCACCCTACGCACAATGTTTGCCGCTTTCTTCTTCCCTACAGGATTTGCTGCCGGCGCCTTGATTCCGGGCACGCGTGCGGCCAGTTTTGGAACGGTCAATGGGGGTTGCTCCTTTACATCCACCTCCATCTTATTGGAGACCGCCACCTTCTCTTCCGTTGCCACTAACTTTACCTCAGCTTCCACCTGAGGTCGTTCCCACAATCCGGGACCGGTAACAATGCCTAGTGACGCTTGCGCCGTCGTTCCCGCCTCCTGACCCCGTGTGCGCACCTGCTTCATTGCAGTTGGCTGGCTTGGCTCCATCAGAATCTGTTTGCCCATCGGAAACATGTAACCCATCCCCACCGGTCAAACAAATCCCGCGTTGAAATCCTTTGTAAGCTCCTTGCACGCCAATTGCCAATGACTGTTTGCCCCACAGTACAAGCACCCCCTCGGCACAAAGGTACCGGGCGGCAAAAAACCTTCCACCATGTGAGGTGGAGGCCCCCGTGGCTGCTGCTGGCCCATACTGCTCATGCAGATCTTCAAATCCTTCATCAGTTCTGTCAATCCACCTACCGGAGGGGTGGGCGCGGGTTGAGGAACCAGAACACGCGTGGAAGTAGGTGGAACTGGGGCCAAAAATTGCGCCGGAGCCTAAACCTGGGGGCGGATTTCTTTGGTCCCGCTGGGAAGGACTTAGCGGTATCCTCAATAAGCTCTTCTAAGTTGAGCTCACTCTCTGCAGCCTGGCAAATGACAGCCAACTCCGGAAGGAGCGCGATGCTCCCATCCAATGACCACTTGACCAAGTTGTGATCGTAAAGATGCTGCTGCACCATTGCCCAGAGTTGAGCGCCAAACCGCCCAGAAACGCGCGTTTCATGGCCCCCGTCTGTCCGGCCACCACCTCGTTCTTTGACAAGTACCAATAGATCCAATCAAATGTCAAGGTGTAATCCGCCAGCTCCACCCAAGTTCTGACTCCTCTGGGGGTGCTCGCCTCCAAGGCCACGCGGTCAAAATTGCTTTCCCGGAATCAAGGTTTGCGCCTACCCCACCGCGTTAGGATCTCCGCCTTCAGTTTTGGCCAATCCTGATTCTTGTAGCCTTCCATCTCCTCCACATTCCGGAGCTTCTCTTTGTCCATAATGAACAGGACAACAAGCCGGGCCTTATTGGCATCCCAAGCACCTTCCGCATCTGCAATACCTTTGTATCTCGAGATGAATTGTTCCACATCTGCAGTGTTGAATCAGATGTGAGGGTAGTCGCGCGGCCTGATGCAAACCGGACAAGTGGGTTCATGGTCACTGGAGACCAATGGGGGAACGGCGTAGCTTGTCTTGGGTTAAGCAGAGGGAGGGGGAGGAGGAGGGATGGAAGATGCAAGTGGGGTTGGAGTAGCGGACCCGGAAACAGAAGGGGAAGAAGAAGAAGAAGAGGAAGGGACTGTAGGGAGGTATGGATAGGACATTGCGCCCAGTTACCTTCAAAAGACAAGAAACGGAAGGTTACTTCCCGGCCAGACCCCCAGATGTGGAAAGAATAAGGGTTTTCCCCCTATAATTGTCCCAAGGTTCGGAATTTCACGGTTCCCTGTTTTTGAAAGGAGATGAGGATTCCCAAAGTTGCACTTAAATGAGAAATAGAAATAAGGAGATAAGAGATAAAGAAAAGTAGAGAGAGTGAAATCGCCAATCCTTCAATCCTAAGAACTGTCCACCTGGATGTGTATCCGGTATGAGTTCCTTTAATCTCTCGGTGAGATGATTTATCCAATCCAATGATGTGATGGTATGATTCCATGCCTCCCCCCTCCCCAACCCGGGCCTGAGAGTGAGGATAAGTCCTCCCTCTCAAACCTAACCTAAGTACACCCGCAAATAACAGTATGACAAAGAAACAGAAAACAATCCCAAAACAGAAACCCTAGCCTCCTCTCTCCACCTCCATACCAAACTCCCCCCAACATCCGTATGCTGTTCCATCCATCCGGTTCATCCTTCTCATGATGCAGTCCTTGCACCGCGCCCTACTCGGAGCCCCCCGCGCCTGTCCGTATCCATTTGTCCGTGCCCGTCGTGGATTTCTGGTATTATCTGGCGTGATCCGTGCACTTGCACGCCCGCTCCGTCCATTCCTTTATAGCCCGCGGATTGCTCCGCCCCTACGTATGAAAACCGGCGCGCCCGCGAACCTATTCAAGCGCACTACCTTCCAAATCCAATATCCGGGGGGGATTGCCGCCCACCCCACATTTGATGCTGAGCCCAACCGGTCCACTAGGCCCGGAGCCAAACAGGGGCTGCTGCTGATCCAGCAGCTGCCGCTGCTGAGCACTCCGCATACCCTAATGCTGAGCCCTCTTGCCTCCAATGCTGAGCGCACAGCCGCGATGCAGTTCCCAATCCGTGTCCATAAATTGACACCACACCGTTGGTGGTAATGTGCAAAGGTTTTCATCATTAGCCAAGAAGTGTGGGATGGTCAGAACCACATGGAGAGTTTGGTTAAGCAATGAAATCCACAAGTTGATGTTAGTACTGTCAGATTTGAGTTTTGGATTGATGTATTGGGTGTAAGACTGGGGAATAGTGATAAACTTTGGAGGGATCACCCCCTCATCAATCCCAGGTCCAGAGTTGTCCACAGAGTCAGATTTATTTTTTGGAGGCATTGTTTTGATGAGAGTACTTGTATCAAATGTATTGGTTGATTCAGAAAAACCCATTCTTGGTCAAATCAGTAGAGTTACCAGAAGCAGACAGAGATGATTTTTCAGAGTTGGACATTAGATGTCAATCCCCGCACAGGGAGGATTAACAAGCTAGATCAAGATAGTTAGAGTTCCTTTGACTCTTAATCTGTTAGAAGGAAAAAGCCAGAAATTCCCTGGCTTCATTTCATAGTGTAAATCAATGCTCTATATATATGTTAGGTATGTATTTACATGATTCATGCTTCATAATCTAGAATGTTCTCATGCAAGGTTTGAACAACCTAAATCCACAATCAATATTTCTCAAAAGTTCCAATACATTGCACCAAAATCCTCCTGTTTGGATGCATGCATCCAAACACTAACATTTTTGTGCAACTTCTTTGCTTTGATCCAAGTGGCACTGAAATTCTCCTGTTTGGATGCATGCATCCAAACACTAACATTTTCATGCAACTAACATGATTTAATCCATGTTGCACCAAAATACTCCTGTTTGGATGCATGCATCCAACACTAAAATTTTCATGCAACTACCATGCTTTTAATCCATGTTGCACCAAAATCCTCCTGTTCAGATGCATGCATCCACACACTAACATTTTTGTGCAACTTCTGTGATTTGATCCAAGTGGCACTGAGATCCTCCTGTTTGGATTCATGCATCCAAACACTAAAAGTTTCATGCAGCTACCATGCTTTAATCCATGTTGCACCAAAATCCTCCTGTTTGGATGCATGCATCCAAACACTAAATTTTTTTGAAACTTCTGTGCTTTAATCAAAGTTGAACCAAAATCCTCCTGTTTGAATGGCAGGCTCAGGTTTGTTCAAAATGAGTGAGGTGTGTTGAAATCAATATTTGTGAGATTTTAGAAGGTGAGGAGTTTTCAAAATTTCTGGGAAGTGTACAAATCTAATTTAGTAAGAGTGTACCAGGGTAAGGTGTCTTCAAAATTGGGTAAGGTGTGTTGAAATCCTTTTTGGGGAGAGTGTATCAGGGTGAGGTGTTTTGAACTCCACTTCAGTGAGAGTGTATCAGGGTGAGGCCTGTTTGAAATTAGGTCAGCAGTGTTGAAATCCACTCTGACAAGAGTTTAGCAGGGTGAGGAGTGTTGAAAATTGGGTAACAATTCTTCAAATTCACTTTTGCCAGGGTTGGAAGGGTGAATAGTGATAAAAATTGGGTAAAAATTGTTCAAATTCACTCTGGTGAGGGTGTGCAGGGTGAGGAGTGTTGAAGTCCACTTGAGTGAGGGTGTGGCAGGCTGAGGTGTGTTCCAAATGAAGTGAGAAATTTTCAAAAGTTGGTGAGGTGTGTTCAATATTGAGTGTGGTTTTCAAAATGTTGAGTGAAGTGTGGTTTAAGTGGTTTACACTTACTGGTGTTGTGTAATTTAACCTTGGTGCTGGGGCTCAAGTCACCTGGACCACACTTGGGTTCTGTCAGCCCAAATTTTCATGCATGGCTTACTATATGGGAGTGCACATCACTGAACTGGCAACAGTGAAACTAAAACCACATAAGAGTGTAGTCCCTCCTCTGCCCACCCTCTCACGTGGATGAAATACACACTATGATGAGTCTGTAAAATAACTTCACTCTTTTTATGAGAAACAAGTTTCTTGTATAAAATAAATGTTGCTTTTTAAGTCTAAAATATTGACAAACAAAGATTGTTGGGGAGTTTCTCTGGTTAATATTAGTTGGCCTTTGCATGCTGGAGACATTGGTTCACAATGCACAAATGAGCTCATTAAGGAAACTGTGCAATGTGTGGGTTTTTGTTGTTGATGGTGTTTGTTTTTTTGGGCTGTGGCCGTGCCATGCTCAATGGGCATTCCTTCCTACATCTGATTTGTAGTTAGATAGGCTTAAATCAAAAACTTATGCAGGCAGTAAATGGCATAAATATGTTGCAGGGGGGCATTTTGAGTGGTACAAATGGTCATTTAAGGCTTTGACTGAAAACCCAAGCATGTAGCCTTTGAACATAGGCTCATATTGGAGTTGTTTTAGTGACAGAAATAGAACAGTTATTTTCTGAGATGATGAGTAAAGAGAATTTTTGGAAAAGACAATCCCACAAGGATGATGGAAATTTGAGCACAGAAAGCCAACAAACAAAAACATGTGGATCAAAGAATGCATTTAAAATAAAGGCAACTAAGGCAGCTACTCAGGTGAGTATTGAGAAAGAATACCATAAACCATGAAAGGAAAAGGCTATTTAAAATAGATGATTGTTGTGGGTTGAAAATGTTAGCACCCTTCATGCAGAAAATTGATTGATATGAAGTAAATGGAACACAAAAGCCTCATCTAGGATAGGAGAATGAGGAAGAAAATGATTTATCTTAGAAAGGAAAATTTACCACCACATGCCTTGACAGTTGTTGAAGATTTTGTTGAAATTGTAGGTGGTGCCCCAAACTGCATTGGAGCATTGCATTCATTTCCTGATGGAAGTATCAAACTGGCTGTCTTGTTTTATCCTAGTATTATTCTTCTTCCCATTACTGGTAGTGAGTGCCACCTTGGGTTTGGGTCAATCATCTGTGTGAAACATTTAGGGAGTTATCTATTTGCATTCTGAACTTTCTGGAATAGATATCCATGTTTTTCACATGAAATAAATCTTTTGAGAATGAAACAAAAGCCTTTTCCGTAAAACCCCATACATAAAACATTTTAAAATGTTTGAGTGACCTATGAGTTGATCTGAAACGATTCCCTTGTGAAAGTATATGAGAGGGATCTGGGAATTGAAAAGCATTTCTGGACCATTCAAGCTCCTGGAGTTGGTAGAGAATAAGCCAAGGGATGGAAGTCTATGACGTTCATGCACTTAATTAAGTGTTTTTTACCAGGTAGGAAACCCATGTTTCCATCCCTGAGATGGCTTGAATAACTCTAAGGAATAGCTTGAAGAGGTAAACCTTGGATGATGTGTGATGGCCCATTTTTTACCTACAAGAAAAGTGGGGCTTATGCCCCAGGTGTGTAACCAAAAAAACAAGTGAACTATAAGTTGATTTGAAGTGGTTCCCTTGTGAACTTAAAGTGAAACCTGGGGAAACTTGTGTAAAAGCATTGTTAATTTTATTTTGATAGAAATGCTAGGAAGTGTAACACCCATCTCAGAAAAGAAAATCATTTGGGATTTTGCTATAACCTGCTTTATTTTTTTCTCTGTTTATTTATATATTTTTTGTTAGATTACATAATTGCTATGAGCATTTCATTGACTGGTATGTGCCACCTACATCATAGTGTCAGAAGTCATATGAAAACAAATGAACACTGTGGGATTCAAACCCACAACCTCATACTCTTTATATGAGTGATGCTCTTACAAATTGAGCTAAGTGTGCTGTTGAGTAAGGAGCGGTTGATTCATAGCTATTTGGCTGATCACCCTGGAAGAGGTGTACTTATCCCAGCATTCTATGATGTGGGTGGCACATACCAGTCAATGAACTGCTCATAGCAATTATGTAATCTAACACATAGAATGCTGGGATAAGTACACCTCTTCCGGGGTGATCAGCCAAATAGCTATGAATCAACAGCCCCTTACTCAACAGCACACTTAGCTCAATTGGTAAGAGCATCACTCATATAAAGAGTCTGAGGTTGTGGGTTTGAATTCCACAGTGTTCATTTGTTTTCATATGACTTCTGACATGGTAGCGAGAGTTATACAGTCAGAAAGACTGCAGCCTAACAGCTGTCAAAAATAACAATCCGTCTTTATCAATGAAATCAAATGGTTGAGTCCCTGCTCAAAGCACAGAGGGGTGTTAGATTACATAATTGCTATGAGCAGTTCATTGACTGGTATGTGCCACCCAAATCATAGAATGCTGGGATAAGTACACCTCTTCCGGGGTGATCAGCCAAATAGCTATGAATCAAAAGCTCCTTACTCAACAGCGCACTTAGCTCAATTGGTAAGAGCATCACTCATATAAAGAGTCTGAGGTTGTGGGTTTGAATCCCACAGTGTTCATTTGTTTTCATATGACTTCTGACATTTTTTTGTTGGGATAAATTTAGCAAAAATTTCATTTGTCACAGGGAGGTTTTTTATTTTTTCACATATGAATACTCACATTTGTATAGACTCTTTGTGGCCTGCAATCTTGGCCTGGGAAAAAAATGCCAATGGTTTGTAGAGGATATGGAGCTTTGTGAAATTATGATTTTCAGTCTGTGAAAAGTGAGAATGGCAAAAACTGAAAACATATTACAATCATTTCAAGTTTTCCAACCAAAAATCTTCCTTCACAAGTAAAGAAATCAACATGTTTCACAAATTTTTTTTCCAGAAATAGTTCTTTTTTTATCTTGGTTGAAATGCCAGAATTAAAAGTTCATCATTTTGGAAATACAGGTGACTTTCAATTTTCAAAAAGGTGAAATCAAAGTGATTCTCATTTTCAGCAGAAGTGAAATTTTACAGACTTTCATTTTCCATAAAGGTGAAAACCACAAGAACTATTGTGTACAGCATTGTGAAAAATTGAATAGATCATTGTGATTTCATGGTGAACTTTTTGATGCTTAATGGGGACAACAGTGGCCAAAAAAGTGACTCCATGTCACTGGTCAGCCAGAGACCCCAATTTGGCCCTGGTGATCAAATCATAAAATTCCAGAAAGAGAAGTACAGCGAAAAATTGAGGAGGGATTGGGACAATGTCAGCTTGGTGAGTCAACCTAAATGATAATAACAAGGAAAAAAACTAAAGGCTTCAGTCTTGTTCCTGGCCATAAAAATATCAATTTGGATGGTAGAAATTGACTGGGGGGAGGACTAGGATACTTGGGGGAAAAGATGATGATCTTTTAACAGATGGAAAAGGTGGAATTTGTGGATGTTAAGAGTGCAAGTGGAAGTCAAAGTCAAGGGGTGGGGTGGGATGGGATGGGGGGAAATTTCTTGAGGGGAGAAAGAGAACCTATTTAGGTAGTTCTTGATGGAGGCTTCAGCCAGGTGGTTTAGTAGTGGGCGGGGGAAAAAAATCTGTGGCCTTTTGAATATGCAATTGACCTAAAAGTGCTTTCAAGGTTTAAAGCAAGCTATTACCCATATAAGAGAAATAAGGTTGCAAGTACATAATAAAGATCATGCACTGATGAGGAACAACCTATAAAATTTGGAATTCTGAAGGGAAGGTGAGCATTGAAATTATCTATGGATGGCGTCCATTGGAATTCAATGTAAGCAAATTGAGCTGAACAATTTGAAATTCCATCAGGGTTGCTGACCATTGCAACAATTGCTTCTCATGATGGACTGTGACCAGTAGAATGCCTCATAGACGGTGACCAATGTTCTTCTTAATGGTAGCCAACCATTGGAATTCTTTATGGATGGTGATGATTGCTTCTCATGATGGACTGCAACCAGTAGAATGACTCATAAACAATGTCCAATGTTCTTCTTAATGGTTGCCAACCATTGCAATTATTTATGGCAACAATTACTTCTAATGAGGGACTGCGACAATTAGAATGCCTCATAAATGGTGACCAATGTTCCTTTTAATGGTTGCTGACCATTTCAATTCTTTAGGATGGCAACAATTGATTCTCATGACCAACTGTGACCATTAGAATTCCTCCTAAAGGGCAAGCAATTTTCTTCTTAATGGTGGCCAATGTGGTGGTCTTTTATAGAGGCACGTTGGAATTGGCTGCACGCTGCATGCTCAGCAGTGGTAGCGCGCTCAGCAATGGGTGCAGCCTTGCCGCAGTAAGGCGTTCTGGGGGCTCAGAAGCAGTGGAATTGGGCTCAGCATCTGGAGAAACACATTGGATTGGATTGGAAAGATCGCGCGGAAGTACCTTGGCTATCTGGAATGGCGCATTGGGCGGATGCAGACATGCACAGGGGGCTCTGAGTTGGGTGCGGCCCAAGGGCCGCGCCATGAGAAGGATAAACCGGCAGGACGTAATTGCAGGCAGGAAATAAGGATGGTTTATGGGGTAAGTGATGTGGGATATGGATCATGGGATGGGATGGAAGGATAGAGTTGGGGCTAGGGTTCTGTACTTAGGGATTGTATATTATTATTCTTGCTTGCTTGTGGTTGTACTTAGGTTAGGGTTGAGGGGGAGGTTATTCAAACCGCACCATCAAACCAGAACATCAGGGAGGGGAAGACACAAGTCGGATCAGAGGAGGTTGGAAGAACTCTTTACTCTCATACTTCTCTATCTCTCAGTTGTAGGGTGAACAGTTGCACTCAGGGTTTACAGACACAAGGGATCAATAACTTCCAAAATTGGGAATAATTAAAGGAGAAGTCTCTACTGAATTCCAAATCTGGGTTTCTGGTGAGGGAAAAACCTTTCTTTCCTTGTCTCTCAAAACTAACAAGGGAAATGTCCCAGTACCACCCATTGACCGTTTTGGGGTTGTCTAACGTTACCCCTACTCCTCTCCCTCCTCCTCCTCCGGCTTCTTGTAAGCAACCTTCATCAGGGGGGGGATACGGTGTCCCTTGCTCCAACAACCACACCAATCACAAGCCCTTTCAAATCAGACTGCGGGACTATCCACACATTTGGTTCAACACTGAGGACGTTGAGCAATTCCTCACACAATAAAAAGGAATTGCCAATGCAGAAGGTGAAATGGGTTTGGATAAGGCTTGTCTCATTTTCCTTTTCATTACGGATGAAGAGAAGCTTTGGAATGTAAAATAGATAGAAGGTTAAAAGCAACTTGATTGGCAAAAACTGAAGGCAGAAATCTTGGATTGGTGGGGAAGGCGCAAACCTTGGTTTTGGGAGAGAAACTTCAAGCGAGTCGCAGCAGAAGCAAGGGCAAATAGTGGAGTCTGGATGCGGGTGCAATTGGGGGAGTATGTAGTAATTTTCAACTGGATCTATTGCTACCTGGAAAAGAAAAAGGTGATAGCGGGGCAGACGGGCGCAATGGAGAGGGCGCTTTTGTGTGGAATTGGTCCCCAACTCCGTGCATGGGTGCAGCGGCACTTGTAAAACAACAACATGGTAAAGAGGTTGTTTGATGGGAATATTGTGCTTCTCCCAGACATCCTGACCATTTGTTGGGCGGTGGAGAGCAAGTTGGACCTGGAGGAACTGATGGAGGACACAGCCAGGTTGTTCTCGACGGGGCTGAAGAAGTCTGCTTCTCACCCTCCTGCAGTGCCAACGCAGGCTCCGGTTGTAGAACCCTCAAAAATGGAACATGCTCCAGCAACACCACCAACAATGAGCCCGGAGATTAGCAAGATTACAGAATTGATGAAGGATTTACGGATCTTCCTGAGTCATATATTGTCAGTGCCGCGCAATCCGCCTCCTCACATTGGGGGACCGCTTCCGCCATTGAATCCACCCGTGCCGCTGTCATGCAATTACTGCAGGTACAAGGGGCATTGGAGGTTGGGGTGCAATGACATTAAAAGGGACCTCAACGCGGGATTGGTTTGACCCCTGGGAATGGGATTCATGTTCCAAATGGTTGAGCGGATCTCCACTGAAGCTGGGAACCAAACCGTCATGGAGAAAGTGCGCGCGCAAGGTCAAGAATTGGGGGTAACTTCTCAAGCATTGCTTGGGATGGTCACTGGTCCCAGGGTATGGCAACCACCGCGCGTGGAAGCAGAAGTGAGGGTACTAGCAACGGAGGTGCTGACAGCAGTGGAAAGGATGGATGTGGATGCCAAAGAACGGGTACCACCGGTAGCTCCTAGGCCAGTTGCGCGCGTTCTGGATACGGATAGGGGGCCGGTGAATGTGGTAGGGAAGAAGAAGGGGGTGGAGATTGTGCGCAGAGTGATGGGGAATGAAACAGCTATTCCATTGACCTTGAAGGAGTTGGCGGCAGTGTTGCCAGTGGTAGTGGATGAGATGGTTCAAGGGCTGAAGGATTGCAGACACAACAGGATCCCTCCAACAGTGCAGCGGGTGAACTTGGCTTGGGATGACGCAGAGTGTCAGCTTGCTACTATTGCAGAGCAAGCTGCAAAAGTAACAAAAATAACATAAAAATAATAATAATACAATTAACGTAAGAAGGAGTAGGAAAACCATAAATATTATTACAGAAACGGGTTCTCCACCCAAACTTAGGTAGGGTCACTCACTGACCTCACCCTTGAAATCCAAATCCTTATATTTTTAAATAATTAAGGAAAGAAAAACCAAAATACTACGGCTCCATTATTGAGCTTTTTGGCCAATTAAATATTTCACACACATTGTCACGCATAGGTTTCACCCATAAAATTCAGTCAGAATTGAGGTGTTGTGTATATTTTAGGAGTTACGGGCAGAAATGTGTTTTTTCAAAATTCCCGCACGCAGCCGCAGCAGCCAATGCACCCACGCGCGGCTGAGATTTAGGCCTGTCACTCCGTTGAGGTTGTTTATGCAGCCCTGGGCCTCTGACAAGTACGCAGCCGCAGGACTACGGGTTGACAGAGTGACAGGCCACCTGAGAGGCTCAGGTACTGCATAAACATTCTACAACCTACACGGGAAAATTCTAAATATGTAATAAATGTTCCTGTGGATAGTAGACAGTCTAAAAATACATAATATTATATAAAAATACATAAATAATCCTTATACGTATTTTTTATTGAATATAATTCAAAGTACCAAGAATGTCGAAAATAAGACAATGACAACTTCTAAAAATATATTAAAATACTTTAATATACTTTTATGAGAATTTCTAGACATCAATATCTTTTTGACATACTAAGAAAACTAATTATGTAAAAATATTACATGAATTCACATGAATTATATTTTTAAGTAAATATCTTAGTAAATCAACTGGAACTCGAAAATAAAGAGTAAAATCAATATTATGACTTTTAATCCAGTTATATAATACATAATGAGAGCTTACCTGACATCAAGATTTCCGTAGAAATGTCTATTTATATAATTATTAAATTACTGGGAAAATTTACTAAGGATAATTAATTAAATAATACATAAATAGGACAGATTAGTGTTATTCACACGTCCTAATGTCTATTATAAAGTGGAATAATTCCCATACCCTGAGGAATTAGATGCTATCCGTGCTATAGCACCACAAACACATGACAGGATACCCCTGGTTTTCCTGCTAGCCTTAGTTTCCGTCCCTTTGAGCACCTACAACCCTCAGAAGGACAATATTGGGACTCCAAAAGCTATAAATAAAGAGCTCTTTTGAGGATATTGATGGGCAGAGACCCAGTTATATTCATATCCAGACACTGTGCCAAGGTAATCAAGTACTTATAAGAGATAAGTAAGTGATTTATGGCAATTTCTGATCAATAAATATCCGTCCTCAACCTCTTTTTATCAATTAAAACTGCTGAACAACCTTATAACCCCAGTATACAGGTTTAACCCATCAGTACACATCTCAAACAGATACCCAAAGGATTTAATAATATACCAGTAAGTTTTATTATCCTTTCTCTGTCGTGGTAGCTTGGCTACAAGGCCCTGCCACTCCACTGTGTATTTTATATACATATTATCTTTGGGTAAAATATTCTTTAAACTAAAGAGCCCAAAGTAACCAGGACTACGTGTTTTCATACTGAAATCCCTGAAGAGAGGTTTTAAAGATCCCCAATATAATTGTGGCTCCTCTATAAAAATATTTAATAATCAATCTATTCATATTGATTTAAAACAGTAAACAATAACCAAACCAATTAACCTTGCAATAAGCTTAATCCAAATATTTTACGGATTTTTGCTGCATTTATTAAATAATATATTTATTATTTACTCTATAAACTCTGGTAGCTAAAGGATAGCAAGGGTCTTGGCATCCAGGAGGCTGACACAGAGGTCAAACTGGCGGGGATAAAATTGGTTTCAAATCCACTGGCTTACGTTCCAATGAAGATTTCTGGAAGGAAGGTATGGGCGCTGGTTGATAGCAGTTCTATGGTGAACCTCCTTCCGTCTAGATTGGTTGATTAATTGGGATTGGTTTGGCAGAAATGCGCGCTTAACAGGGGGGCATGTCCCGTGGATGGGGTTGTGGAGGAGGAAGAGGTTGAGGTGGCAAGGGTCCCTAAACCACTTTCTTTTCTATTGGTTGATTGCAGGGCGGCTGTTTTAGGAGGGCCATTCATGTTTGGGTTCCAAGCGCAAATGAAGTTTGATCCAGAGGCGGGGACGGAAGCGTTGATGGTGGAATATTCTTCCGGTGGGCAATTCAAAACCATGATCTGCAATGAAGGGTTGGGGAAGTGGACGCAGGATTTTGCAAGAGAAGAAGAGGAGGACCCCAGCGTGGAGTTGGTTTGCAAGTGTGGGCCAGAGGTGGATTTTGACTAGTCGGCCAAGGTTACTGCATGGGGCAAGCTCTGGTTTTGTGCAGGCGGTCCACTTGCAAGGAGCAGGTGGCAAGTAGGGAAGAAGCGCGGGACGCGAGGTTTCTGGAACTGGTTTGGATAGTGAGGGGGATGACAACGCGGATCATTTTTCTGAGCAAAAGCCCGCCCGTGAAGTTGGCGTCTGGCAGAATAAACAACTGCAGACCGCTTGGGACAACAGCCAAGGTGTGTGGGGGGGGGGAAGCATGGATGAATAGGGGATATGATTGGATTTGGTGAAGGGGTTCTCTACCTGGTTCACAGCCAGAACAACTAGAAACCCCAGAATGCTTTTTTTCTTATTTCCTTCCCTTTGGATTGGCTTTTTGGGATCATTTCTGGCTAGGTTATGAGTTTATTCTAGGTACGGGCATGGGGCAAATCCAGGTCCGCAGACGCAAGGAAAAGCCTGGCATCCAGGAAAAGAACAACTTCCAACCAATGATCTAAGGAACTAGGAAAGTGCATGGCGCAAAACGGATGTGGGTCAAAGAGCAAGGCACAGGCCTGGCAACAGGTTGGTGCTTTAAAAAAAAATAAAAAACTCTCTTTTTAGGTTTTCTTTGGTTATCTTATAGATGGAAGGTATAAATGGCTGGGGCAGATACTCTTTTTCTCTTCCTCTCTCTCTGAAGGATGAGCGCGCAGTGGGTTTTCTTTGTGCTCTCTCTGTTCTGTAGATGGGTATGGGGAACTGTGAGGAAGTTTTTCTGGGGTGTTCCAGGTACCTTCAGTGGATACTCTCATTTAGCGCAGATTTTTCTCACCTTCAGCAGATACTCTCAGGTGGCACAGAGTCTCCTCACTCTTTGGGGTTGCTCTCAAAGCGGGATCTTGCGTGCGGCTCTTAATTCTCTCAAGGTTCTCACAAGCCCACAGGCAACTTAGGTTGGCGTGGCAAAAGTCCATTTTCTTTGCAAAGATAGGCGCGGGAATAGAAACAAGAGAGGGGGCAATCTGCCTATGCTGGCTGAGTCCTTGTCACCTCCTCTGCGTCCCCGCAAGCCTCCACAGCTAGGTTTTGGAATGCAGCCAGAAATTTGCCTTGCGCATTGGTGGTGTGAGCGTGGGGAACCGCTAGGAAGCGCTGGAGTAGTTTGTCTGCGTTGTTCACCATTGCGTCAAACCTTGCCAGTGGGAGTGCCTTAATTAAGGGGATCTCATGAATCTTGGGAGTGGCAGCCAGAGGTGTTGCAGCAGCCGCAGGTACCGGCAACAAGTTGATGACCATGTGAGTTGGCGCGCACGTGTTGCGGTGACAAACTAGGAACCGGTGATGGAGATGGCGGCGGAGGAGTAGGAGTTGGAGAAGCGGGTCTTGGGGGAGTGGGAGGAAGCTGTGGCGGTGGAGGAGGAGCAGGTCTTGGGGGAGTGGGGGGAGGTGCGGTTGGGCGGTTGATGATCTGTGGGTCCATTGCTGGTACGTTCATCCATACCTGTGAGGCCCACTTGTGAGTGGCGTTCCAATAAGCCGCAAAATTGGGAAATTCCTGGCGAAGCGGTGGTCCAGCCCGACAGAACAGTGAGCCCAAGTAATGGCTTTTGCGTGAAGGAGGGTTTGAAGCGGCGCGTTGCCGTTGGTTGCAAGGTGAGCCGGGCGGGTCCAGTCATTGGTGGAGATTTTGTCATTGCTCAAGACCACAAACAAGTTGGGCTGGGTCCTCTTGCGCGGACAACCTTGAGTACGGTTGCGGGGCATATCATCGCATAGAGAACAGCAATGGTGGCCGGCTTGGCACAGAAAACAGGCGTGCCGGCCCAGAAGGATGCGGCATGAGAGGCCATTCCAACTGCGCAACATGCAGGAAATGTTGGATGGGGTAGGATGTGGTGGGGTTCTTCTTTTTCCTTGGTGTGGTGTAGTGGTTGGGAGGGGTAGGATGGGATAACTAGGGATATCTGGAGGTAGGTGAGATAGTGGTGGATCTCTGGGGACAGAACTTAAGTTGGGGGGGATGTGGTGGTCTTTTATAGACACGAGTTGGAATTGGCTGCGCGCTGCGCACTCAGAAGTACCAACGGGCTCAGAAGTGGCAGTGCACTCAGCAATGGGTGGGGCCTTGCCGCATTAAGCCATGCTGCGGGCTCAGCAGCAGTCAAATTGGGCTCAGCATCTGGAGACGTGGATTGCATTGGATTGGAC
The DNA here is from genome assembly GCA_025617555.3 of Puccinia polysora. Taxonomy (NCBI): domain Eukaryota; kingdom Fungi; phylum Basidiomycota; class Pucciniomycetes; order Pucciniales; family Pucciniaceae; genus Puccinia; species Puccinia polysora. The sequence goes on from CM062623.1 coordinate 29,986,197, forward strand.
TGTGTGGTGGTCTTCTATAGACGTGAGTTGGAATTGGCTGCATGCTGCAGGCTCAGCAGAGGCAGCGCTCTCAGCAATGGGTGCGGCTTTGCCGTAGTAAGCCATTCTGGGGGCTCAGCAGCAGTCAAATTTGGCTCAGCATCTGGAGATGCGGGGTGGATTGGATTGGATGATGGATTGCGCCAATCAATGCGTGGATTGGATTGCGCAAATGTACCTCGGATATCTGGAATGGCGGTTTGGGCGGATGCAGAAATGCGCAGGGGCTCCAAGTGGGGCACAGCGGGAGGGCTGCATCATGAGAAGGACAAACCAGGTGGATGTAATGGCAGGCAGGCAAAACAGATGGGATATGGGTTATGGGGTATGGATCATGGGATGGGGTTGGGCTAGGGTTCTGTACTTAGGGGTTGTATTTCATTATTCTTACTTGCTTGTGGTTGTACTTAGGTTAGAGTTGAGGGGGAGTTTACTTAAACCGCACCCTCAACCGGGATGTAGGAGGAGGACGGATCAGATCACAAATAATTGGATCATCACAGGAGGTTGGAAAGACTCTTTACTATCTCATCTATCTATCTCTCAGTCAAAGGGTGAACAGTTGCACTCAGGGTTTACAGACGCAAGGGATCAATAACTTCCAAACTTGAAACCAATAAAGGAGAAGTCCTTCTTCTGAATTCCACAACAGATTGCGCATCTTGCAATGCGCGGATTGGATTGCGCAGATGTACCTTGGATATCTGGAATGGCGCGTTGGGTAGATGCAAACATGCATTGGGGGCTCCAAGTTGGGCGCAGCGCAAGGGCCTTGTCATGAGAAGGACAAACCGGCAGGACATAATGGCAGGCAGGCAATATGGATGGAATATGAGCTAAGGGATGTGGGATATGGATCATGGGATGGGATGGAAGAATAGAGTTGGGGCTAGGTTTCTGTAATTAGGAATTTTATTTCATTATTCTTGCTTGCTTGTGGTTGTACTTAGGTTAGGGTTGAGGGGGAGGTTACTTAGACCGCACCCTCAACCCGGAACATCAGGGAGGGGAGGACACCAGTTGGATCAGAGGAGGTTGGAAGAACTCTTTACTCTCATAATTCTCTATCTCTCAGTTGTAGGGTTAACAGTCGCACTCAGGGTTTACAGACGCAAGGGATCAATAACTTCCAAACTTTTAAACCATCAAAGGAGAATTCCTCTTCTGAATTCCACACAAACAATTGCAGTTCTTTATGGATGGCAAAAATTGATTCTCATGACCAACTGTGACCATTAGAATTCCTCATAAATGGAAAGAAAGGTTCTTCTTAATGGTTGCCAACCATTTATTCTCCTTCCAGAATGCAACCATTAGAATGCCTAATGGATGGTGACCAATTTTCTTTTTAATGGTTGCAGACCATTGCAATTTTTTATGGAGGATGATCATTGGATTGCCCCAGCAACAGGAACCATTGTGCTTTCAGGGAGACAGTCATAATTTCCTTTCTAGATGAATGCCAACCATTGAACATCATCTGGGGGGCATCCATTTTAATGCCTTCCAAGAGGCATTACTGGAGTTGTATGCTGGGTGGCCAGCGTACAACTCCTGAAAGGATCATGGTGCACAGGACATAATGAGGTTGTGCATTGGGCTGCCAAAGTCCAGCGTTGCTTGTGAGTGCTCCACAAGGGTGTGGGCATAAAATAAGCTGTGTATCAAAGATGGCTTGATATGCCCACACCCTTGTGAAGGAACACAAAATGGAGTTGTACTCTGGGTGGCCAGTGTACAAATCCTCAAAGAATCATTGTGCATAGGACATGATGAGTTTGTGCGTTGGGCAGCCAAGTCCCACCTCTGCTTGTGAGTGCGCTACAAGGGTGTGGGCATAAAATATGCTGTGTAACATAGACTGATGAATAGACCAGTGCAGGAAATTTTAGAATTTTTATGATTTTTTTTAGCTATCTTTCATCATCAAAAAAAAATCAATATCCTTTTCCTGAACCAGATCCCTTCAGCCTCCAGATCCTCCAGCTTCCCCATCTCCCAGCGGTTTGGGGATGGGTCCCTGGGGCGTCCAAATTCCCAGGTCTTGTGTTCAATCCTTGTCCTCCTTGCCTTGGTACTTTGTTTTGCCAAATGCACGGGTGAAGACCCGCTCAGCTCAATCTTGTCCACCTCCGCACTGGCTTGGCGCGGCGTAACCCTTGTTGGCACTGGAATCACTTCCAACATTGATGGAAATGGGAATTCTCACTCCCAATCATTCCCCATCACCCCTTTGTTTTGGCAATCAGCTCTTGGGCCTTTGCCTAGCTCTCATCCTGCCCTGCTCATCAATCCCTTGTCTGCATCCCATCTTGATGCTTCCATCCACACAAAGTACCCCCATCAAGGTCTCCTAAACACTCACAACCCCTCCCCGTCCCGGACCATTCAAGCAACCATTTTTTGAATATTTATGCTGCTAAAATTGCTCAAAGATTTTAATCCATGCCCAACATCTGTCAACATCAGCCAGAAGGGCAAGGTCCCCAGTCTACAATCACACGTACAATCACCACCACCTCCCCCATCAACCAATCTGGTCACTTGTGCAAGGTTGATCAGGGGAAAAACCAATCATCACCCCCCGCTGCCACAACCGCCCGTCCCATGATCTTACCCATCTAGTTCATCTTGCCTTGTTCCCATCCTCCTCCGATCCTCCGCGCAAGGTGGATCACGGGAACAACCTCTATCACCTGACCCAATTGGTTGTTCCCACAACCAGTCTTGCTTCCTCATCTCCCCATTGGTCTGTCATCCAACTATTGATCCATAAGCTCCACCTGCTTCAATCATCATCCCCCCTGGCCTTCTCCTCCTGCCGCTCTTGCGCAAACGTCCGCGGCCAGCAATTTCTGGGGCCCATCAGCCTTTCTGCGCGGTTCTCCACCCGCGGGTCTCCTGCCCGTGCCCATTATTGGCACAGGCTGGGGTGCCGTTCCATTTCTGCTCACCCAATATTTTTTTTATTTCAATTTTTTTTGGTTTTTTTATTTCTCATCAAGTTTCTCTTCTGTTTTTTTTCATGTCTATTTTTTTAAAAAAGAAAAAAAAATCAAATTGTATTTTTTTCCTGCTCTATGTGTGTTATCACTTGTACATAGTCTATAGGGACCCATGGCCCATAAAAGGAGGGGCTCTCCACTACCTTTTTCTGAATCATCCATGGGAGTGTTGGTTATCATTGTAATTTATAATCATTACCCTTGGTATATCTTTGATTGACCCTGATCCATTTTATCCTGAGTCTTTGCCCCTCTGAGGCATGATCCTTATCACCAACCAATAGCCTTGCTTGTTGAAGAGAATTCTGTCTGTTGGAATTCTAGAGAGTGTTACACCACTCTTTGATCCCTTCCTCTGACCATACTGGTCTTGATCCTTTCTTGATCATCTTTCCAAAGCCAATCACTTTTAATTGGAGAGGTTTTATTAAGCTTAAAACCTGGAGTTTTATACCTCTGTTATTTTTCAAAGTTGCATTTTGCCAGCCTACTCTTGATTTCCTTGAGAAGTTTTGAGGTTATCCCTGTTCAAATTGGTTTTCTGTTTGCTTTCAGAGCTTCTCAAAACATTTTGCTTTGTCTTGTATGGCCACCCTCAGTTATCTGGTACCCTTCAAGCACTTGATTGTGGAGAGTTGGGCGGGTTCTTTGAGAACCTGGAGGTTGGTTGGGGTTTGAGTTGATCATCCAATCTTCTTCTGACAACCAGAGCTATTAGCTTGTGGGTGTTGTTACATACAACAGCTTTGTTCTTTTTAACTTGAAAAAAAAATTTAAACTTCTTTTGTTCAAAAATCTCCGACATAATATTGCCTCAGATAGTGCTGTTCCATCGCTACTGACTATTATCAAACTTTATCCTTACTACTTGATTCCTCACTTAAAATTTCTGGACCTTGATCTTGGTTAAATTTAAATATTTTTGTAATGCTCAGGAGGGAAGCATAAACAACACCTTTCCCCTCCACCAAACTGCCACAGCCTAGCTCTTTTTTGAGTATTACAGTTTACAACCCCTGACAGGATCATCATGCATAGGAAATTATAAGGTTTTGCGTTGGGAGGCCTGCATACAGCTCTGTCTGTAAGTGCTCTAAAAGGGTATGGGCATACCATATGCTGTGTACCAAAGACGGCTTAATATGCCCAGACCCTTGTGAAGGAACACAAAAAAAGATTTTTACGCTGGGCGGCCAGCGTACAACCCCTCAAGGGGGCATATTTGACCACGGAGGACTATAGTGTTCCCTCTATGAACAGTGTAAAATTCTGCTTTTGAGTGCTCCACAAGGGGGTGTAGGGACAATTAGTGCTGGTTACCAATGATGGGGGATTACTTGCAAATCATACCCCACATGAACCAAAGGGGAACTGTATGCTTGGCAGCAAGCTTAAAACTCATCAATGAACACCAGGATATGGAATGGGTATACATTGGCCTTTTGCACCTGGCATTTGATTTATGCCCAAACCATTGTGGGCTGTTCATACTTTTTTGCTTTCTGCCCAGGTTACAGCTCCAAATGGGGTGTAAGAAACACCCACACCCTGGGTGAGCAACCAGGAAATGCCAAGTGGGCTTGCCCGCAAGGGCTCAACTGCATTTTGTTGGCTTGTGCCAGGGTGTGGGCATAACTCAAGTGATGGATGGATGGATGGATGAATGAATGGATGGATGGATGGATGGATGGATGGATGGATGGATGGATGGATGGATGGATGGATGGATGGATGGATGGATGGATGGATGGATGGATGGATGGATGGATGGATGGATGGATGGATGGATGGATGGATGGATGGATGGATGGATGGATGGATGGATGGATGGATGGATGGATGGATGGATGGATGGATGGATGGATGGATGGATGGATGGATGGATGGATGGATGGATGGATGGATGGATGGATGGATGGATGGATGGATGGATTGATTGAATGATGGAGGGATTGATTCATCAATTGGGTGCACTACCCACCCACATCTTATACATTAACTGGTATGCATATATGCATTGAGGAGTGAATCAATCTCAATGGGTACCATCCATTACCTTAGCCTCATGGTTTTTGTCAATTAGCTTAGGCTGAGCTTTTCCTGATGGTCAGTCTCCATTAGCTCACCCCTATGGGTGCCAACAATTAGCTTGCCCCAATGGTCCCAACAATTAGCTTGCCCCAATTTTTGCCAACCATTAGCTTTCCCCAATGGTTTCCAACCATTAGCTTGCCCCAATGTTTTCCAAAATTAGCTTTCCCCAATGGTTTCCAACCATTAGCTTGCCCAAATGGTTTCAAACCATTAGCTTGCCCCAATTGTTGCCAACCATTAGCTTTCCCAAATGGTTTCCAACCATTAGCTTTCCCCACTGGTTGCTGACCATGAGCTTGCTGCAATGGTGGCTTTCCATTGGAAAAATTCCACAATTTTTAACATTCAAGTTATCATCCCCCTGTGCTTTGCAATTCTTCAATTCTGAACCTTCTCTCCTAAGTTTGATAATCATGCAGTTTCAACAACAAATAACCCATCATGGTAAAATACCTCTTGAATGGAGCCCCATCAAAAAACCCCAGACTCTTCAATCAATCTGTTTCCAGCAGTGTCCCTGGCTCCAACTCCCACTTCTCTTGATTTCTCTTGTCCTACCTTAGATTTTTGATTAATGCCATCAAGTCAACAGATACTCATTGAAAACAAATCCAAAATTACTTACAACAATCCCAGGTTCAATAACTGCCATCATCTTGCATTCATCAACAGATTGACTCCACTACCTCTCTAGTCCCATCCAAGTCTTCATGTCTACTACATGGCATATCAACCCAAGAGAGAAAGTTTTTTGTTCATGAACTTGCACAAATCAACTTCCCTTTCTGTGGTTTCAATTGGCCTGAGCATTTGGAATCACATTGGAACCAGTTTTTCATGGTACCCATCATTGAACATTAGAACCATGCCCATGAACATGGTGCATTTTGAAACTACCCATTCAACTCAGTGCATAAAAGCAAATTAAATGTTACCATTGTCCTCAAGAGGTGGTTCATGGGCAGGAGATCCAATATTATGTCCGGAAAATATATTTCAGAAGCCCATGCAGCAAAACAAAATCAGAAAAGAAAATCCAGATGGCGCAAACAAGTAAGCAATTACTTGCTATCATCCCATGGTACTTTTTTCCCCAATTTTTTTCAAATATTTTTTCCTCTCTGCCTACAGCTCTCAATTCAAAAAAAAGAGATCTTGGAATAACCTGTATTACCAGAAAATAAGTCCAGTATATTCAGTGAAATACAATGTTGTTCTGACACTGAGGTCTCCAACAAAAAGGTATTCCAGAAGGTACAGTGCCAATGGCAATCTCAAGTTATCTCTGCCCTTGGTCACCAAGTAGATAAAATTTTTGACAACATGAAAGCTGAGAAACTTTGTAGACTATACAAACATTTTAAGTCAATGTGGATGATGAGGAAACCTTCCAACCTCCAAGAAAAGCTCACAAAAGTGCCAAAAAGACTCACCAACAACTGTTCTTATCATGATTTGATTTCTTCCCTTTCTCCAGAGTGCAAACAGCTTTTGGATATGCAGCCTCCAATCAAAATTGCCTTCATAATGTCTCAAATCATACCTTAAATCATTTTTAGATCTAAATTCATGTTACAATATTGATTCTTGTGATAATAGAATGAATAGAATTTTCAAATCTTGCTATTTTAATCCATAGACTCTTGCAAGGAAATCCTACTTACAATATTTTTGTCATCAGATGGACCTGTGTTGTAAAATCACATAAATATCATTAAAGCTTGAAAAGGTCCAAAGTGTTTTAATTAATTTCCTCTGCATTCAAATACATTCTACATTGTGTAATTATTATCAAAATGACTGTAAAAATACCATTTACATAAAATCTCCTTCATGCAATGATTTGATGTGGTACATAACTGTGACATATAAGTCGGCATTTGGAAACCTTGCACATGTATGTGTATGTGTATATGGCCATGGGAGAGGCCCAAAAAGAAATTTGTCCTCAAAAATATACAAATTTGGGTTGCAGTATACACCACCATTTGCAAATGTATATGCAAACACAGACGTGAGGGGGAAATATACAGGGTTGATCCTGAATTTATGGCCCCACCAGAATTATGGGCCACAAGACACAGTGTGCATAGTGATGCACATGCACACATACACTTTGCTGAACCACCCTGTATTTTGCATATGTGACATACAGGTTGTAACTTCTTTTTGGCATGGCAGCACTAGTTACACCCTTGCTTCTGAACTGATCCTAAAGTATTGCATTCTGGGTGATCAACAAACAAGGTTTAGGTGATTTATTCCAACACCCTTGGAAAGGGCTTGAAAACAGCATTTTATGGATTATCAAGCACGTCTTGGCGGCTCCTAAAATTATTACCCATTTTTTTAAAGTGGGCATGGCACTGATCCAACTGATCTGGGCGCCAATCAAATTGCCCTTGATGCCAGGCCAAGGTTGACTTGGCGCCTGGCCAAATAGGTCTGGCGCCTGGGAAAGTTAATTTTGGAATGTATCAAAGCTGGTTGCATTTGGACTGCATAACACATAATAATATTTGGGAAAAAAACCCCGCCGTTGGAAGTTGGGGGGTAGGGAGGCTGGTTGATTTGGTGCAACCAGAGCTTGATTGGTGTCAAGGGGAGCTTGATTGGGCACCAATTTTTAACCCCTGCAAGCCTGACCTAATCAAGCTCTCCCTGGGCATCAATCCAGGTACCACTAGGCAAATGCCAAGTAAAACTTGGACAGGTTACCAGGCAGGCTTGATACACAATATGTTGGCCCCTCAGTGAACAACTTGATTTTAGTGCACTCAACATGTGTGATGGGTGTTTACCAGATGTACTCAATGTGTTGTACCTTGGATTCTCAGCATACAACCCCATTTTCTGCACACCACAAGGGTGCTGTACACTGGATGCTCAGTGTACAACTCTGGTTTGAGGCACTCCACTAGGGTGTGGGAATAATGAACTTGGTTGTTGCATGCTGGCTCCCCAGGGTGAAGATTAATTTTGGAGCACTTCACAAGGGCATGGGCACAATGCACTTGGGTGTGGTATTCTGGCCACCTAACATACAACTCCATTCTGGAGCACTCCTTAGCTGGGTGGGTTGCACAGCACATACCATTCATGTACTTTACCCCCCCATCATCCAATTTTTCCCTCAAGCAGGAAAAGATAAAAAACCATGAGAAAAAAAAACAATAAAAAAATATACTATCAGTTGCCAGAAAACTGCCCACATTTTTCATAAATTTTTTCGTCTTGTTTGGAATTTTTGTCCTATTTTTTTTGTCCTCTTTTTTATTGTGTTTGTCCTCCTTTTTTTCCCCTCAATTTAATTGAAACTGGTCAGTAATTCAGAATGAGCTGTCCAGATTTTTCTTTTTTTTTCCTATTTTGAACCTGTAGTTGTACACATTTTAATTTTGGAGGACAACATTTTTTGAAGTGACCAGCACCATATGGTTTATGGATTCAAGGCAGTGGGGGTTGTTTGATGGAGTCAAAGAAGTAGCCCGGCCTCATGTCTGGTTTGAGAAAACCGCAGACAGAAAGCCTGATAAAGGTGACATGTCATAAAAAATCCTGTGAAGCAGATTTTAACCATGCATGTCCGGTTTTTTCCCAGGGCTGTCAGCATTTTTCAGCCGCTTGTCCAGCCGGAAATGCACACCCAAAAATGGGGACAGTTTTCTGGCAACTGATAGTATATATTTTGGAGCACACCATAACAGTATTGGTTTCTCAGCAGATACCAATCATGCACTTTTCCCCCACATCATCCAATGAGCACCTCAAGCAGAAAAAGATAAAAAACCATGAGAAAAAATAAAAATAAATAATCAAAAATAAATTTGAAATAAATATCCAACTTCTGTAATCCAATTCAACTTGTGAGCTCAATTCTCAAAGGCACAAATAATGCTTATATTTATTCGGTCATATTATGAACTAGAATGTGGTTACTGATCTCTATGGTGTTATTTAAAAACATTTTCCTGCAAGAGAATTTTTATCCCCCTGGTGCAACAGGAAGTTAAATGCTCACTGCAACCTTGTGGATGAAAAATTGAATTCTTCACTCCAAAAGTATGTTGGATTTGGTGCTTCACTCCTTGGTTAATTTTACCAATCCACCTATTATATAGTGATGTAATTGGAGGTATCAGTTCTGATTATTTGGAGGGTGACTGGGTTGTCCACTCACCCCTGGAACTTGGTGGAGCAATGTGAGTTGAACTCCAGTCATGGATTCTGTCTAGGAGCAGAGGGGATTGAAGGTGTAGTAGGGTAAAGATAGGTGGATGTAAAGTTGAGGGTGATGTGACAACATCTTTCAATGACAGAGGGGGGGAGGTGAGATCAACTGAAGATACAACAGAGATACTTCTTGAGAGATACCTTGGATACAGGTGAGATACTACTTGCCACCAGCATACAGGTGGTGCCCTATTTTTTGTGGTGCAAGAAGAGACAACCAGCCAGAAGGCTCTGTCAATGATTCCAAGTCCACCACTCTTCTGAAGACCTCTAGTTCATCCCAAAGGCAACCTAAAACCAAAAATACGTGCTCAAAAGGAAAGCACAACCCACTTGCTGACCAACCCAAAAAAAGTTGCGGGCACCTACACCCTGAACTATGCCCAGAAAATGCTTGATCAAAAGTCCAATTGCCCCACCATTTGGCCACTAAGGACTCTTAGGGCAGCTCTTCCCCTGATACAGGCCCACCACAAGTGTTCCTCAATGCACAGCTGTACTTGGTCCTGGGTCTGTGCTCAATCTCTCTTTTTCCCATGCTGGACTCAGGATCCACCCACCACATTGTCAACCAACTGAAATTTCTCTTGGACTCCAGGCCAACTGCCTTATGGATTGGGACCGGTAGTGAAGGATTGTGTCTCCTTACAACAGCATTTGGCTCTGCCATCATGATCAACCACATAGGGATTTCTGTCAAACTCAAGGATGTGCTCCTGGTTCCCAGCCTAAATAGGTATCTTGTTTTGCTCCCCAGGCTCACCAAATGCTCAGCTACCATCCACCACATAGGGTACTCTGGGTATGATATCACTCTGGACAACTTCTTTTTTGTAGGGATGGCTGTGAATCATCTGGTAAAACTCTGTGGGACTGGTTTTCAGAGCAACCCTGTAGGAAGGATCCACCTTCATGAGCCACAAGACCATGTATGGCATCTCCAACTAGGGCACCCCAGTAATAAAACACTCAAGCTCCTTTTTGTGGAAATTGTACTGCAAAATCCCTGTGATATCTGCCGGACCTGCAAAATTACCAATACCCTCTTTGACAGCCACTTCAAATCTGTCACCTGCTGTCTTGATAACTTGCATGCTAATCTAGTTGGGCTGTTTCCTACCCAATCAAATGCTGGTTGGAAGTATTTCCTCACTAGAGTTGATCAATTCTGAAGCTTCAAGGTTTTATCCTTTGTCCTTTCTAAAGACCAGGCAGTCAGTGCCCTGCAAGACTTCATCCAAACCACCAAGAGAAAATTGGATTCCAAGGTAAAGAAATTTGTGACCAACCACAGATTTGAGTTTGTCAACAAGTCCCTTCAAAAATTATTTTCTAAAAATTGCATCAAACATAATCACGTTCCTGCCTACATTTCTCCACAGAATGGCCTTGCAGAAACATCAAACAGTTCCATCCTTGACAAGGTGCAATTTCAGCCAGTGCAGATAAAAATCCCACTCTAATTCTGGTTTGAGGCTGCAAAGAGGGCCAAAAATCTCCTGAACCAGATTCCAGTGCCACCTAGAAAGAACTCTGTCCCTTAAAAAACTTTCTTTTGAAAATCCTTCAAGATCAGTTTCCCTAAGCCATTTGGGTGCACCACCTATTTGCTCATTCCAAAGGCCAATAGATCCCACAAGCTCAGTGCAAATGGAAACAAGGGTCTGCTACTTGGGTATGTAAAAAAATTCTCCTCATAAAAAATTCTTGAAATCTATTCCAAGAAAGTATCCTCATTTGCCAATGTCAAGTTTGTGAAAAATTCCTTTGACTACCCATAAAACAGTTCCCAAGAGCCTGTATCACTACTGCCTACACCTCCTGACTCTCACTCACTCTCTGAATCTGCCTCCTCTGTACCTCAACTTCCTACTCAAACTTCATCTTGTCCTTTGGACTCTGAAAACCTGCCTGTTGATTAGATGACTGACAAAACACCTCATTACAGCAAACTCTCAACCCAAAAAATACCACCACACTCAGGCCAAGGAATTCAACTCCCCACTCCCCAGCTGAATCTGAAAGGACCTACTCACTACCAAGATCCCAAGAATCTTCAGGAGGACCTCCAAAGTTTCTTCAAATTTTGAGTGGATAGCCGCAACAAACAAGGAGATACTCCACATACTCTCCTATGGAATCTGGGAGAATTTCAAATCCAACGGTCAAATTGAAGCCCTCAAGTGCATCTGGGTCATCAGAACCAAGAAGGACAATCAGAATTGAATCATCAAATTCAAGGTACAATTGTCCATTCAGGGTTTCAACAAGTAATATGGGGTCAACTATACCAATGTGTTTGCAACCATGTGTGACAGGAATTCTCTAAAACTTCACATTCCTTTTTCTGTCCAAAAGGGGTACAAATTGTAACAGCTTGAAATCAAGTTTGCTTTTATCAACACATCCCTGAAGGAAACCATTCACATTTATGTACCTGAGAACGTAGTGGTCACTCCTGGTATGACACTCAAACTAAAGAAGGCTTTGTATGGTTTTAAGCAGGCCCCTCAAGCATGGTATGCTACCCTTTCCAATTGGGTAGTGGAAGACGGGTTCAGCTTCAGCAAAGCCAATTTCTGTGTTTTCTGGAAAGGGGAAAATTACCTCTATTTCCATGTTGACAAAATTTCCATCTTCAGACCCCAAACTCAAGACTTTCTCCAGTCCATTTCAAGAAAGCTCAAACTCAAAGATCTAGATGCAGCATACCTCTTTCTGGGAATAAATGTCCTTCAGTTGGAGGGTCAAATCCAGCTCAGTCACAAAATATACATTGATTTGCTTGCAGCGCAATACAACCTGCCTCCGCATAAACAGTGCTCCACCCCCTTCAAGCCATTTTGCAAGCTTGTGCCATCCTCAGAAAATGAACACAAGAGCTTTGCCCAGTCTAACATCAACTAGAGGAGATTAGTTGGGGAGCTGAATTACATCAGCTGCAACACTTGCCACAACATTACCTTTGCCACCAACTATATGTTGCAATTTCTCAAGAAGCCATCAAAGCTTCAATATGACACGGGGCTTCTAGTCCTCAGCTACCTACTTTCCACCAGCAATCTGGGAATCACCTTTTCTGTCAAGACTTCCCCCTCACACCTAATTGTTTTTGTAAATGCTGACTGGGCCACCTGCTCTTCCACCTAAAGCTCCATCAGCCGATTTTTAGTTCTCTGGAACCTAGACATAGTAAGCTGGAAATATTGCAAACAACCTACAGTCACTATTTCCACCACTGAGGCGGAGGAAGTGAAGGAAGTGTTTTGGGTTCCCTCCCTGGATGATGAATTCCTCAACAAGCAGCATATTGATTCAACAATAATACACAAGGACAACAATGGCTGCATCAAGCTTGCAAAAAACATGGCAAAAAATGCTACCTTCAAAACCAAGCACATGGAGTTGTGCTACCACTTTCTTTTTGAATTGCTAAGATTGAAGAATCAACAAAAGAAAACAAGATTTTAAGAGGGCTAGAAAGAACAAGAATCAGTAGGTGAGGAAGACATGAAGAAAAATTAGACAAAAGAGAAGTTGAAATTGAGTAAAAAAACATCAAGACGGCCTAGGTAGATTGCGTAAGTGGAGGAATTTTAGGTAGAGATAGAGAGGGGATGAAAGGGATTTGATGACAGACTGATGATTGATGATGAGTGGTCAAGGTAAATACACAGTCAGGTGGAACTTCAGAAGTGTTGCAGTCAGTCTTACCAGACAAGCTTGATTGGATTACAAGGCCAAGGGTACAGGGTTGAAGTATTGACAGTTGAGGTTTGAGAATTTGAGGTGATTTGAGAATGAGAAAGAGTAGAAGTATCAAGATGAAGAAAAAAGAAAAGAGAATGAAGAATTTACAACAGAGAAGAAAAGATGAGCACCCCCTGTGGTCTGAAGTTGGATGAGTCAAGCAGAGTTGTTGAGCAATAGTGGTCCAGGTGCCCCATTTAGAGGATGGAGTATTTGCACTGGGAAAGTGGTCAAGTTTCAAGCGGGGTCTTGAGTGTGGCCATGTGACATGAGGAATAAAGAGGAGTAAGAAAAAGAAGAACAAAGAAAACAAGGAAAGAAGGAAAGAAAAGAAGAAGAAACTGGGTAATCTGTGAGTTAGGGTTGTGAGTGCGTTGTAAGACTCCAAACGGTGCTAGGCCGTGGCAGTTCTGTGGAGGAGAAAGGTGCTTTTTAGGCTGCCCTCCTGAGTGTTACAACAATATTTAAATGTAACCGAGATCAGATTCCAGAACCTGGTAAACAAGGGACCTAAAGTAATAGGATGAAGATGATAGTAGTTGGTAGCTGGGGAAAAAACACTATCTGAGACAGATGGTGCCGGGGAAAACTTGAATAGAAGAAGTCAAGGTTTTTTCAGAGTTCAACAAGACAAGGCAATTTCAAGTGACAACACCCACAAGCTAATAGCTTTGGTTGTCAGCAGAAGCTTAGGAAAGATCAACTCAATCCCAAACAACCTCCAGGTTCTCAATGAACCTGCCCAACTCTCTGCAATCAAGCGCTTGAAGGGTACCAGATAACTGTGGGTGGCTGCACAAGACAAAGCTAATTTTTTGAAGAAGATCTAGAAGCAAAACAATAACTGATTCAAACAAGGATAACCCAACACTTCTCAAGGGACTCAAGAGTAGCTTGGCGGAATTCAACTTCAAAAGAAATGAAGGGAGGTTTAACACTCCAGGTTCTAAGCTTAATAAAACCTCTTCAGTCAAACGTGACTGGGTCCAGAGAGATAATCAAAGGATGATCAGGACCAGTATGGTTGGATAAAGGGATCAAGAGTGGTTTAAAACACACAAGAATTCAATTAGTCAAATTCTTCTTCAACCAGCAAAGCTATTGGTTGGTGATAAGGATCAAGGATCAAGGTTTTGAGTATGGTGGCTCAAGGATCAAGGGGCAATCATAGATATACCCAAATTTTAGACTCAGATGAAGGGGAATGAGACCCCCACGGATGATGTATTTCAAGGTGATAATGATGATGATTCTCCAGTTAGGATAGGATCTGATGATGATGCTATGATGTCCTGCTATGATCCTCCTACCCCTCCAAAAGTCAGTGGAGAGCCCCTCCTTATATAGGAAGGAGGCCCTGTTATACTATGTACAATGGATTCTACAAATAGAGCGGAAAGAAAGAATTTTTTTTTTTTGATTTTCAGGTGATTAGAAAAATTTGATCACCCAGGCCGGTGGAAATCCAGCCTGCCTGAAGGGTGGGATCTATTTTCATCCCTTCACCTCTCCTGCGTCCGTCCATGGACGGATGTGCGCAACAATACCAGGATCACCCACCCCTCACCCAAATGCGGAAAGGGTGGGAAAAGAAAAAAAACCAGACCGCCTGCGGATGTCTGCGGGCGGTAGAAAATATTTTCCCACCCCCACCCAAAGATGGAGGGGGGTGGGAGAGTCCCAGGAGCAATGGTGCGCGATGGATTGATGGTAGAACAGTTCAAGGTAGGTTGAATGGTTTGTCAGTGACAATGATTGTTGGCTTGGTGACAACGTCGGGGGTTGAGGACAATCAATGAGGGTGATCTGGAAGGGGATCATAGTTGAGTGATGAGGGTCTAAAGTGTCTTGAGCCGACCTAGGCAGATCGACTCGGGCGGTGAGTGTTGAGCCAGATGCGGAAGGATCGATTGAGGAGGTGGTGGATTGTTGAGTGAGGGGAGATGAACTTGGATAGAGGGCTTCACAAGCTCATGAAGCCGGTCAGACTAGATGTTTGAGTTTGCAGGCTGGCTTGAGTGGTGGTGGTCATGGATGGGGAGGATTAAGGAATCCTGTTGGAGGGTCGCCTTTGATGATCATGGTTGTTGGAGGGAGACGGCGATGTTGGGATGATGATGATGATGAGGTTGAGGAGGTCGCGTTGAGGTTCTACTTGGACAAGGATGAGGATGGAGAAGTGATATGGAAAAAGAAATTCCAATTTTTTTTTTTTTTGAATGACACCTAAACAAAAGAATTGTAAAAAATTTTGAATTTTCTGCATCTGGTCCAGGGTGTCCAGATTTGGTCACCACAGCGTATATTTGACACCCCCTGTGGTTGGTAGGACTGAAGGCAATGCAGAGTGTGCAGGGTTGATGAGGTTGAGCATATTTGCCAGCGTGTTTGAGGGAAGAGCCTTAGTGAGTCTGTTGGCCTTCATCTCAGGAGAGGGAATTAATTTGATGATGAGATTACCTTGAGAGATGTCCTCCCGTAGAGCTTTTTTCTTGATGTCAATGTGGCCAGTCTTGGAGTTACTGCTGAATTTTCTGAGCTTGTTGTCAAAGCCCTTATTGTTGATGTAGTGGAGACTTGGTTTGATTTCTTTCTTCCAGAGTTCTGCTACTAGTGCTTTCATCCAAATGGCTTCCAGAAAGGAGTCTACTAAAGGGTTGAGTTCAGCTTATGTAGTTGAGTGAGTGACGTTTCTTTGTAAGTAGCTGCTCCATGAGATGAGCAAACCAAAGAGAAGTGATAAATGACCTGATTGAGGGCGTCAAGTTTCTAAGTCATTTCTCCAGGTGGCGTCACTGAAGCATTCAATTTGAGTATTGAAGCTGTTGATTTGAAGAGTGAGCTTAAGGCTTTTCATGGTCTTGAGATATTTCCAGCAACGCTTGACTTCCCTCCAGTGACAAATTCATGGTTTTTTGTAGAATCAAGCCAGGTTGGATACAGCAAAACTGAGGTCTGGTTGAGTGAGGCAAGCTATAGAATTCATGAGAAATACAGCCAATCTATAGTTGATTTTGAGAGCTTTGAATTCCTCATGTTCTTCATCTGAGGCGGTGGTCAGATTTGCATTGACTGTGAGTGGAATGGAGGATGGATTGCAATTGCTCATTTTGAGTTCTTCCAGACAGTGCTTGTTGTGTTTTGGTTAGGAAAGCATGATATTTTTGTCTGTTTGTTTGTACTTCATGCCCAGGATTGTGTTGGGTTCGTGGTGACTTGAGTTTGGAAAATGCTTGAGAAAGGCTGTTTGAAAGTTGTTTCCGGGGACCACCAAAATAAGGTTGTCTACGTGGAAGAATAGGACTGAGTTGCATTCTGAGTGGATGTAAAGGCATGGGTCAGAGATTGATTTGTGAAAACCTTGTTTGCAGATCCAGGCCGTAAGAGTATGAAACCAATTTTCTGGAGCTTGTTTGAGACCATAGAGTGATTTCTTGAGAATGAGGTACTTGGATTTTCTTTTTGATCCTTTGGGTGTTCTGATGATAACCTTGTTGGATAGAGGAGCATGGAGGAAGGCGCTCTTGACGTTGAATTGCATGATTGGAAGAGAGTGGAATAGACCAAAAAGAAGTGCCATTCAAAGAGAAGCCACTTTACTGGTGGGTGAAAAGGTGTCCTGGTAGTCTAGTCCAAAGATTTGATTGAATCCCTGAACGCATAATTGGCTTTTGTATACAAGAGGATTGCCATGGCAGTTTTCCTTGAGTTGATAAAGCCAGGTTGTGTTGAGAGGATTCATTGGTTCCAGCCCTTCATAATTGTCCCACACTTCAATGCTTTCAATCCTGTTGAGTTTGGTATCCATTGAGGCATCCCACTTGAGAGATTTGTGAAATATTTTTGCTTGTTCAAAAGTGCAAGGAACGTAGTACTGGTGATAACCCTAACGTTGAGGAGGATGGAGAGAGGACTGGTCCCTCAATTTGTATCTGGGGTCTAGCTGACTGGCCAAAACGTTGGAAGATTCAGAAGATGAATTGGACAAGTGTTTGTTGGACTGAGGTGACGGAGGAGAAGAAGTGGAAGAGGAAGGGATGGGAGTAGCAGGAAGAAGAGAAGGCGGAGAAGTAGAAGAAAGAGGAAAAAGAAGATCATTGTCCATCTTTATTAAAAGCTTTTCATCTGAAGAAGAGGAGGAAGGAGAAGCAGGAGGAGAGGAAGTAGGGTTCTGGATGATTTTGACGTGTTTGGAGGATATAATAGTGTTTTCTGGGGTGAGGATTCAATACAATAAGAAACTAGGGTTATAACCCACAAGCGTTCCATTGAGTTGGCGGTCTTTAAATTTTTTTCCGCAGGCAATTTTTGTGTCTAGGTAAGCGACTTTTGAGCCAATGGGATGGAAGTAACTGTACGGAATAGTTTTGTTAGTAAATATACAATAAGGAGAAGGGGAAGGAGGATTTTTGGGGATTTGGTTTAAGGTGAGACAAGTCGTTTTGGAGATTTTGGCCCACAGGTTATGAGGAAGCTTGGAACTTTGGAGGATAGCTTGTATTGATTTGGTAAGAGTTCTGTTATTTCTCTCAATTTTACCATTGTTTTCATGGTGATAGGGTTCAGTGATGAGATGATGGATGGAATTGGAAGAGAAGAAATCTTTGAGACCAGAGGAGGTGAATTTGCCGCCGCCTTTGGCGCAAATGGTGGCACTTGGGAAGCAGTTTTGTTTTTGACGCTTGTGGTTAAGAATTATTTTGAGCTGATGACCAGCATTGGATTTGTGTTGGAGTGGAATGGCTGAGATATACCCGGAGAAATTGTTGACAACTGACATAATGTAATTCATATGATTGCAAGAAGAGGGAGAGATAGGTCTGATAAGATTGATGTGGAGTTGCTCAAAGGGTGGAGATGTTGGTGATTGGGTGTTCTTGAATGAAGACTTGGTGATTTTAGAGAAAAAGAAATCTTCACATTGGAACTTGGCAAGCGAGTCAGAAGAAAGATTGGGGAAAAGATTCTTCAGACAATAAGGACTGGCATGACCAAGAGACTTGTGGATATATTTGATCTTGTCAGTTGAGAACAAGTTTCAAGAGAGATAGCAGAGTTTTTGATTGGGGCCAACAAGAGAGGGAACGTTGAGAATGAAGAGGTTTTCTTGAATGAAACCAGAAAATACAGGAGTATTCTTGGATTAGAGGTGAAATTGGGAACCATTTGATACAAGAGATCACTCTTTAGATGAGATGAGTTTGCCAGGACTGATGAGATTAACAACTAAATCTGGAACAAAGAGAAAATTAGTCAAATTTACCACTGAGTTTTTCAAGGTTAGTTTGACATTTCCTTTTCCTTTAATGGGCAGTTTGGTGCCTTCCTTCCCAGTATTGATGAAGTTGTCGCCAGAACAGTTGTTGAGATGAACAAAGAAATTGGGAGAATTGAACATGTGACAGAATGCTCCAGAGTCAAGGATGATTCAATAATTCAGACTTATTTCCTTGATTCATGTTGTGAGCAGCGCGTGGTAGTGAGCAATCTCCTTGCCTTTCAAATTTGACTTGAGTTGTGCTCTCCAGTTGGCTTGAGCCTCTTTCCACCAGTCTGGAGCAAGATGTTCATGCTTGTGCCAGCATTTGTCCTTGGAATGATTGGGAGAGAGGGGATTGTGAAAGCCTTTCTTGCAACAAAGTTTGCAAGGTAGGGGTTTCTTAGGGTTCTGAGGAGTTACTAAAGCTGTGTCATTGGATTTGATCTCCTTTGACTTAGATTTGGTTTTTTTTTTGAGTTGATTCAAGTGGTTGAGGACAAGATTGACTAAGACGTTTTTATCAGAGTCAATAATCTGCTGACAAAGAGAATGGAGAGAAAACGGGAATTTGAAAAGGATCAGGTATTAGAGAATATTGTCTGGCAGGTCAATTCCCACGTCCAGCATTTTCTTCATGGAGACCTTGGTGTTGGTGATAAAAGAGTTGATAGCGTTGGGTTTGAACTGTTGATAAAGAAATTTTTTGAAGAACCAAGCACAATTTGGGGTTTGAGAGGATGCAAATTGTTCCTGAATTGTTAGCCACAAGAGTTTAGCAGAGGAGATGTTTGAGGGATTGACCACATTGTTTTGGGTGATGGAGTTGATGCTCAAAAGGAGGATTACTCAAATTTCCATTTTGTCAGTCACACCAAGCTGTTTAGAATTGTCTTCCAGGGCGCCTTTAACGCCTTTGAGTTCCATTAGCATTGTCATTTTATCCTTCCAGATGGAGTATTTTTTGTCCGTGAGAATTGGGACAGCTTTGAGAGCGGCCTTGAGGATGATTTTTCTGAATCCATCATCGCCAAAGCTTGATCACTCCATTGGTTTGGTTACAGTGGTGGGGCTGGCCTTTGGCTTTTAAGCGTGTTGAATTGCTCGGATTGAATAATCAACAAAATAAAACAAGATTTTAAGAGGGCTAGAAAGAACAAGAATCAGTAGGTGAGAAAGACATGAAGAAAAAGTAGACAAAACAGAAGTTGAAATTGAGTAAAAAACATCAAGACGGCCTAGGTAGATCGCGTAAGTGGAGGAATTTTAGCTAGAGATAGAGAGAGGATGGAAGGATTTGATGACAGACTGATGATTGATGATGAGCGGTCAAGGTAAATATGCAGTCAGGTGGAACTTTGGAAGTGTTGCAGTTAGTCTTACCAGACAAGCTTGATTGGATTACAAGGCCAAGGGTACAGGGTTGAAGTATTGACAGTTGAGATTTGAGAAGTTGAGGTGAGTTGAGAGTGAGAAAGAGTAGAAGTATTCAGAAGAAGAAAAAAGAAAAGAGAATGAAGAATTTCTGACAGAGAAGAAAAGATGAGCACCCCCTGTGGTCTGAAGTTGGATGAGTCAAGCAGAGTTTTTGAGCAAGAGTGGTCCGGGTTCCCCATTTAGAGGATGGAGTATTTGCACCGGGGAAGTGGTCAAGTTGCAAGTGCGGTTTGAGTGTGGCCATGTGACATGAAGAAGAAAGAGAATTAAGAAAAAGAAGAACAAAGAAAACAAGAAAAGAAGGAAAGAAAAGAAGAAGAAACTGGATCATCTGTGAGTTAGGGTTGTGAGTGCGTATATTCAACATTTCTGAGGGAGGAGGTGGAGAAAGGTACAAAAATCTTCAAGCAGATTGATTTAAATAACAAACCCGCAGAATTTATCACCAAACCTTTCTCTTGCCTCTCACTCCAGAGGCAGCTCAAGATTGCAAATGTGGGGCCCTGCAGCTAACTGAGCTGAAGCCTGGGTGGATGTTTGTATAAAAGACTTCATCTCAGCCCATCTGCTGCCAGTCTCCTTAATGTTACCTTGTTCCTCAATGTTATGTAGTTACTTTTCTTCCTTTTTGTAGTGTTTCTCTCTGCTGCCCATCTCCCTACCATTGGGGTAAGTGAGCTGTGCCTCTTTTCTCCAGGTAATACTCCACTTTACTCAACTGAATTGGGAACCTCAGCAAGTATTCTGCGCTGATTGACCAGCCCGCACACCTACTCCACTACCTTAAGTATTGAAACCAGCTTTCCACCTAGGATTTCCTCTCTTCTGCAATTTTCCAGCCTCATACACCGTGGAATCCTAGGTGTCTGAGGCTGGTGAGTTGTCTCTGTTTCTTTGCTGCTTGTCTTGTGTCTCCTTCCTTACTCACTCTGAACTGCTGTTTTGAGATCATTGGCAAGCCATACATGTGTTTTCTCTTCTTCCTACATTCAAAGAGAATTTGCATCTAGGTGTGATCTCCAACCTCCTAGTTTTTTCATTATTTGATTCTCCTTTCCATTTCTGAATCTCTGGCAATTTCATCTTTTCCTTTAGACTGACCTCAACAAGTTCATCACTTAGGATCACTTCTAGAGCATTCTTTCCATGAATCTTCTTGATGGTAAATGATCCCACAAAGGCAGGTCTCAGGTTTATGTTACCTGATAAATTGTTGAAATTAGTGGTTGAGACTAGGACTTGATCTTCAGTTTTGAAGTCAGGTTCTTTATGGGTTTTGTCCCATATATGTTGGTTGTACTGAACAGCATCTTGAGAAAATTTAGAAGCATTTTTATTGACTATTTCTATTATGTTCTTGAATTCCATTGAGGTAGGATGTGTTGGTGATGTTCCGTTTGATTTTTTCTTTTGGTGACTTAGGTATCAATCCCCTTTCTAGGAAATAGGTTACTTCTTTTGTGGTTGAGTATTTGCTGCTGTTGTAAGCCATTTCTAGGGCAGGTAAGAGACTGACCCAGTCATCACAATATAAATCTTTATTTTTGAATTCTAGTACAAAGAAGCAGAATCTTATGAGCATATCTTCTAAAGTGCGGATGATTCTTTCAGCTAACCCATCAGTTTGAAGATGGTTAGGTGTGGAGAAGGCTAAGGTTGTTCCTAAAATATCATGAAGGTCTCTCCAGAATTCAGAGATTAATTTGGGGTCTCTGTCACTTATAATAATCTTTGTTACCCTTAAATTTTCAATGAGTTGGTTCCAAAAAATTAGTGCCACTCCCATGGAAGTGTCTTCCTTGTGGTTAGGTAGTAATTTGGCCTCTGGTAATGCTGTCTACTATGAATAGGACTGAGTTGTAAGAGTATGATCCTCCTGGGGGTAGTTGAGTAATAAAGTCTATGTTGATGATTTCCCATCTGTTGCTGGGTTCAGCAATATTCAACTTACTGATACCAGCAAATTTGCAGTATTTTAGATACAGAAAGTGATATTGGTGTTGGAACAATAATTATTCCAAGAAAATACATAAAATGCTCAAAATTATTGATTAAAAGCAAGTGAAAAGTTTGGAGTATTTGGTTTGGTTAAAATGGTTTGAATATATTTTTTCAAGAGGGGCCACAGTTTCTACAAACAGGGGAGATTTATTGAAACCACCTATCTTCAAGGGCCCCTTTTGAACCGTGTAAAGACAGTGGGACAATGAGGTCCTAATTGATTTCTCAAAAGGGTTTACTAAAAGGGAATGGGTGGAATGGCTGTCTCACAGAAATTATTCCTGGAAGAAAGGAGGAGATAACTTAATAATTTAAGCAGGCACTCCAAAAAACTTGCAGAAACTCACGGTTGAAAGGGTCTCAGGACAATTGTTGGGAATTTTGATGATACTCTTCAATGGAATTCATGGTGGGGTTAGAATTAATGGTTATAATAAAAGAATGAGGCCATAAATCACTTGTTTATCTCTTATAAACACTTGATCACGGATGGCAAGGGGTCTGGTTTGATTACTTAAAAGTTACTGGTGTTTGAATCATAAAAAAGGAGCTGTATATATAACTTTTTAGGTTAATAAGACCTTCTCATGGCACGTGAAGAGGGTTTTGCTTGTGGGCTAAGGCTAGAAAGCTGGCCAGGGCTAGTTTGGCACTTATTCTTAGTGCTGTAAATCTTCTAGCCCTGCTAGTGTCATCTTTCTATGTGAAGTAATTTTCAGAAACTGTTTAAATGCTAATTTTTTATTTTTACAGTTCTGGCATCTTTCTTTATTTTGCATTATTTTATCTTGATTGACATGGGCAGAAGTAGGTATTAGTAAATTTTTCGCCATCTTCTGATCATTCTGAAAATTTTTAATAATTTTTATGGAAACTCCTTGGTATGTTTTTTGGTTCATAAAGATTTGATAATGTTATTTACATGACAATCTTTATTTTTATTTTCCCTGATTTGTCTGTCTTATTTTTTGAATTTCATACTTTTTATTCAATATTCAGGGGTTTTAAAAATCCTTCTATCCGTCAGTGAAGTTGTTACATATACATGATGTATGCATGTGGGTTGTAGAATGTTCCGGAGGTACCTGGCTGTCAGGAATGGTGCAGTTTATTTCTGACGCGCACCTGCTTGATAGCTGCGTGCATGAATCAATCATCCGCGTCAAGAAACATAGTGCATGTGGGTTTCTTGACAGGTTCCTAAATATTGAGTTTCAGGCGCGTGTACCCTTGCTGTATGGATGCGGGACTGTGCGCCAGAATTGTGACACAAAAAAAATTTGTCTGTAAATGCTGAAATATGCACAAAACCTCAATTCTGAGTGAATTTTAGGTGTGAAACCTATACATAAAATTACATGTGAAATATGAGAATGGCCAAAAGGTTCCATAGTGGTGCCGTGGTCTTTTGTTCATTTTCTTTTCAAGTTTTATAGAAATATAAGGAGTTGGAATTCAAAGGTGGGGTCAGTGTTTATCATTCCTTTTATTTTCAGAATTTTATTCTATTTTTTGATTTACTTTGACAGGTTGCTCTGTACAAGTAGAAAGCTGACATAAGAGGCCAAACTTTTTTCCAGTAGTCCTGTTAGAATTTTGGCTAGTTTCACAGCTGGAAACATACTTGATGTTGGTGTCTCTCCAGTTAATACACCAGGCTGTTTGCTTAACCTTTTCAAACGTCCTGTCAGCAGATAAGTGACAGGAGGAGCATTTATCATGGAATTCATCTAGGATATGCTTGATATGTTCTTTATTGGTCAGGAATAGGACACTTGAATGTTGATGTCTGTATTATACTAAGCCACCCCATAGGGTGAATCTCCCAGCTTTATAATATTCAACAAATTTTCAGGTAAGCTGTTGAACAGTTCAGCAGGAGTATTAGTATTTTCCATAAGAGATATTAGTGTTCTCATATCAGTTTTGTAAGTTCCCCTGATGGAATTGAACAAGGATCCATCCAATTCCCAGATATTTATTCATATAATTGGAGCTTCAAGATCAAGCATTCTTATGTTGATTATTGGAAAAAAACCCATGATCTTCTGGTTCATGAGCAGGATTTCTAGGTTCATTGGTTAAAGCATTCCTACTCAGGCTGTCAGAATTCTGGTGTTTGCTTCCTGCTTGATGGACTATAGTCATCTGACCTCTATATTTTTGGATAGCTATCTGCAGTCTAAACATGTGTCTGATGGGAGTCTTCATGTTCATTAGAGTCCTGAAAGCATTGCATTCAGTTATCACTAGAAAGTTTGTTCCTTCAAGGCAGTAATGGATTTTTTCAAAAGCCCAAACTAGAGAAATAAATTCCATTTGGCTGGCACCATATCTTTTCTCTGTCTCCTTAAATTTCTGGAAAAAAGAGTATTGGTTTCTCCACTGTTCTTTTATCTTCTATGATTTCCTGGTGCAGGGAAGCTCCTAGTGCTTCCATACTAGCCTCTTTGTATATCATGAAAGGTTTGTGGTCATCAGGTTGCATTAAAACAGGGTCTGTGGTCATAGCTATTTTGAGTTCTTAATAGTTCTTTACTCTTTCTTGAGTCATCTCAAATAGACTGTTGTTGTTGCAAACATCATACAAACACTTGATTAGCAGTGCCAGCTTGGGTGAATACTTCCTTTAGTAGCTGTAGAAGGTGATAAAATACAGGAGTTCAGTCTTGCTTTGGGGCATTGTTCTGTACATAACAGCAGATATCTTCCTTTTGCCAGCTGTCAGGGTTAGACCATAGAATATGTGTCCTAGGGCTTTCAGCTGTAAATTTCCCAAGTTACACTTTTTCATGCATACTTTCAGTCCTACAGTAGAGATGGTTTTCAGGACTAGTCTTTGTCCATATGAGTAGTTCAGTAATCAGTATAAATGATGACATTATCAATGTGTACCATCATCCAGCCTTGTATAATGAACTGGCCTAGTACTGTGTCCATCATTCATTAGAATTTAGAAGTAGCATTTTTAATTCTAAAAGGCATCCTGAGGGACTCATATATCCCTAGGTGGCATATAATCTTCATGAAATTCCTGCTATCAGGACTGATAGGAATCTGGTGGCATCCTTCCAACATTTCCATATTAGTGATGAACTTAGCCTTCAAGAGGTCATGGAGAGCATTTTAAATCCTTGGGATAGGATATTATTCTTCTTGGGTATAGTTTTTCAGCATCCTAAAGTCTCCAACCATTCTTTAATTTTCCTTATGCCAAGCTATGATCACTGGTGTGTGACATCTACTTGCTCATTGTTTCCTAATTTCCACAGAACTTGTAGTTCAATTAGTTCCTGGATGTGGGCCTTGGGGAAAGCTGTTCATTTTGGGCTAGAAGGGTAAGCAGGTTGCCTAAAATTTGAAGGGTAAGGAGTTTGAATAGTCAGGGTTAGTATCATATCATGTCCTTTTATTTTAAAAATTGGGTGATCCTTGGTACAGAAGGCATTCTGATTTTCAAATCAGACTTGGATTATATCCCTTTTCTGGTCTTTACTGAGCTGGGAATTCAAGGATGCTTGGGAGAAATGTTCTTGGTTAAAGGTTTCCAATTGCTTCTCATAAGTGGATTCAGAAATCTGAGAAATTATGTGACATATCTGGAATTTATTGTTTCATTTACCTCCTATGGTAAAATAACTTCCTTTTCTTGGGAAGACATCTATTCAATACAGTCATAGGGAGTAATTGACTAGTATGAAGTAATCATATACTCCATTCTGAAACACTACAAATTCAATATTTAGTTTCAAAGATCCTTTACTGTGAGCAAGTATAATATCTGTGGACCATACTCCTACAGAATTTCAGGATGATTTGAAGCTGCTGAACGTAGCTTGTAGTACTGGTAATGAGTTATCCTTCTGATGGGGATCATTTTTTCCGGGTAAGAGGATCCAAAACAAGATCAGAAAGCTCCACTTTCCAGGAGTAGTTTCACCGGTGATTTTTGGATCAATCCAGTAGCATAACAGGTTTTACCAGAGGTATAACTTTTACCTGCGGAAGGTTTGAGTGTTGAGCTCTGAAACATGCTGGATCTCCATGTTGGATTCCATTTTTGGGGAAATTTGGAATCTTAATTTAAAGGATTTATATCCAGAGAAGTCTCTATGTTTCCTTCTATAACATTGATAGGGTGAGTAATCATCAGTTCACATTCTGAAACTGGTCCATCAAAATCATCATATTGAGGGTCAGGGATATCATATTCTTCTCCTTCAATGGTGTTAATCCTTCTTCTTGGCTGGGGAAAATCAGGTCTGAGATTTCCAGTCTGGTTGCAGTTCAAGCCTATCTTCTCCTTGGTTTCAGAGGTTTTCTTGACTTCAGAAGTATAGGTTTTAGGGGTAGAGGATTCCTTATCTTTAGACAGATATTCTTCCCTGTGCCTAGTTTTTTTTTCTCTGGTATTATTGACTTTCCTATCAAGTATATTCATGTCTATGGTTTCTTCTAAGACACCAAATAAGGTAGAAAGAAAAGATTCAAAGGAAAGTCTACACCTTACACTATGGTTGATGTGTCCTGGAAATAAGTTTATCAGTATTTCATTTGCTTCTTCTTTATCAGCTTCTGGATAGAAGCAATCTAAAGTTATTTTCTGTTCTAGACACCATTTATGAGGTTTGTCTTTAGAAGTTTTAACAAGGGAAGTTTCAAAGGACTTCATCATCTTGCTTTTCCAAATCCTTCCACCAAACTGTTCTTTAATTAGTTTCTTCCAAGAGGTCTAATGACATGTGGCTAATTCTTCTATTTTATTAATAAAACAACCAAGGGCTACTCCTCTGAATAACCTGGGTAGTCTTACCACAGGGATGTTTTCAGGGAGATCAGAAGATGCCAGGGTATAATATATGAATTTAATGAAGTTTTTATGGTCATAATCTCCTCTTCCTGAAAACTTAAGCCACTCAGTTATAGAGGGAATCAGCTTTAGAGCTTGTTCCACTTCCGGGGTGGTACTAGGCTTTTGAGGTTCAAAACTAAATAGACTTTGTCTGGGATTAGTATTGGGATTAGAAAAAAACCTTGTTGTTCTAGGTTCTTCTGATTTAGATAGAAGGTCAGTATTATTAACTTTGCAGTCTCTGAGATCATTTTTTATCATATTTAGTTCCAAGTTTTATTTGTTACTTAACATATAAATTTTATGGATTACTTCGTTGGAAGGGGTTCTGCTTATCCTTTCAACTTCTTCCCTATAATAATTGATTCAAAGTAGCATTTCTTGTTTGATTGATGCATCAGTAGATTCTATATGCCTTATCAGAGTTAACTTATTCATACTCATGGTTTCTTTCAGTTTTTCTATTTCAGAACCATTGGTTCTAGTTTTCAATTCCTGAATTTGGAGTATCTTATAAATTTTTAAATTTGATTTTTCCAATTATTCATAATTTTTTTCAAAGTTTCTGCTTTAAACTTTAAAATTATGAACCACATCTACAATTAATGAATGTAAAGATAAATAATCTAATTGTTTTATAATTTCTTCCACTTCTGAGCTATAGAAATTATCTTGTCCCAATATTTGGAATTTCTTTGCCTCTGATGGGTTGAGGACCTCTTCTTTTGAGTTTACTTTTCATTTCAGATGGCTATCTGATCCCAGGAATTCCATTTTTTAACCTAAGTTTCTACCTCCTTTCTGGTTATCAACTTCTGGAGAATTATTTGGGAGGTTTTTTCCAGAAAGATTGCTTTACTTATGGCTTGCATTTCCCCTTGAAAGATTCCCAATGGCTTACGTGCTCCTTGGCTAGGGTCTTTATTCTCTCCTCCTTTGCTGGGTCCAGGAAGGGTGGAAAAATTGGAAGAATATCCCCCAGGCAAGAGGTTCCGTGAAAGGGAACACTCTCCAGAGGTCTTTTGGTTGAATTGGCCACCATGTTTGCCGTCTTCATTGGAACAGGTGACACTTGGGTTGCAGGTCTGAGCCCTTTCATTATGCTTGCAACTGGTTTCCTTTTGGGAGCATTCTCCTCTGGGCAGAGATCCACAGGACAGGTCTCTACGGCTGGCTTGGGTTTTGTGCCTGTTTTGGAACATGGTGTAACAAATATATATTTGTATTTCTAAAAAACTTCAAAAAAAATTAAAAAAATTATAATAATAATTTTTTTATGTTTTATTTGTACTTTCATGGGTATTTAAACTCAATTAAGTTCAGGTTGAGTGTTACTGAATCCAAATTGAAGTTAAAAGAATCCTTTGTGGGTGATCAAGGGGGTTCTTGGTGGTTACCAATAAGATCATGGGTTAAGTCCAAAGATCTGGGGTATGAGTGTTCTTCCAAGAGGTCTTGTTAAATAAAGTCTGCTACAGAATAATTCTTTTCCACTAGGAAAATTAAAAAAATTGTATAATAAGTTTATATTTTATTTTTATTTTTACATATTTTTATGTGGTTTTATAATTTTTTTTAAAAATTATTAAAGGCTGAATTTCTTGTCTGTTTTTACCAAGAAAGAGGTGGCTTCTATAATCTTTCCTTAATAAATAATTAAATTTGATAAGTATTTCTATTTCAAGTTCTTTCTCTTTAATATCCTCCTGTTTATGGTCCAGGAGTATTTGATTCTGTTGTTCAGGAGCTGAAAGAGTCCCAATAATTAGTTATAAGAAAAAATGGGTTGGCTTCTTTCTTTTTTTTGAGAAGATTCAAATAATAAATGATCAATTCTCCATTTGTCTTAAGATCCACTCGGAAAAAATTCAAAAAAAATAATTGTCATACGTATTTTTACTTATTTTTACGTAGTGATCTTGTCCAGAAGAATAAATGATTAATTATTAATTATTTAAGGATTTTTCGCTACCAGAACCCCAGTTTTTAGCTTCTTGATTCCATGAACCTTTCTTTCCTTTAGATAAAGAAAGTGATTTTGGTTTTGGAACAATAATAATTCCAAGAAAACGCGTAAAACACTCAAAAAGAATGATATGGTGAAAGCAAGTGCAAGATTTGGAGTTGGTTTGTTTAAAATTTTTTTCAATATATTTTCAAAGAGGGGCAACAGTCTATACAAATCTGGGGATCTTTGCAGCTTAAGAAACCTCTCTTCAAGGGGTAACCTTGTACCTTGTAAAGACCTTGCAGCAATGGGATCCTTATTATTCACAAAAGGGGTTGACCCAAAGGAATGGGTGTGAAGGGCTGTTTACAGCACTTTATTCTTGAGGCAAGGAGGAGATAAATTAATTCTTTAAGTATTGATTCCAATTATCTTGCAGAAATTCATGGTTGAAAGGGTCTTGGGGCAATATTTGGGGTTTTGCTTATTTTCTTCAATGGAGTTAACAAAGGGTTTAGAATTAATAATTATTCTATCAGACTGAGGCCATATATCACCTGTTTATCTTCTTATTCAAAATTAATCATTGATGGAAAGGGTTCTGGATTGATACTAAAAATGTCTATTGTTTAAATTAACCAAAAGGAGCTGTATACAGTACTTTTGTGGTAAAGGGGCCTTCTCAGGGCACGTATAGAGGGTTGTGCTTGAGGTATAAGGATAGCAGGCTGGCCACGGATATTTTTGCACAAATTTTTAGTTCTTTCACTCAGCTTTACCTGTCTGTGTCATATTTATGAGTGAAATAATTGTCAGAAACTGTCAAATGTTAATTGGTTATCTATGCAGTTCCCACATATTTCTTAATTTTGTATTGTATTATTTTGATTGAAATGGTTGGGAGTGTTTATTTTTAGATTCTCCTTTATCTTTGGATTATCTTGGTAATTTTCAATAATTTTTAAGGGAACTTCTTGATATGTTTTGTGGTTCATGATGATTTTATAATATGGTTTTTGTGAAAACCTTTATTCTTATATTATTTAATTTTTCATCTTTATGATTGAATTTTTTCATAATTTTATTCATTTTCTAGAAATTTCAAACCATCCCCTATCCATATATCATGTCATTACATATGCATGACAAATGCATGTAGGTTGTAGCAGTTACATGCTGTAACTTGTTTACAGGAATTGTCATTCCTGATTTGACCTGCGTGTGCTTGATGGCGCCAAGCAGGAATTTGAAATTGGGTGCTGACAGCGGACAGGCGCATGGATTTTTCAGCTGCATCCAGGAGTTTTAGTTGGGGGTTGTGCCTGTGAGTTCTTCAACTAATTAAGTATGCGCAAAAGTGTTGCCAAAGCGTGAAAGCACGCGACTTTGCGCGCTAAACTGCAGGAATTTGCGCGCGTCTTGTGGGGGAAATGGCGCGGGGTTTGTGTTTACATTTTAGCGCGGTTTGTGCAGGAATCTGCGCGTGGTTTCTGCAGGAATTCTTATGATGAAGTATGGAAATTTCAATTTTGTAATATTTCTGGGATTCCCATCCTGTCTGAGGTTTTATGAGTTTATTTTTATTTTGGTACTTTTTACAGGTTGCTCTGCAAAAAGAAGAAAGCTGAAACTTTGGGTTCCACTTGGTTCATCTAAAATTCAGGCGGCAGCCCAAAATATGGTGGCAGTGGTGGTGACATATTAGTATTGTATGTTTGGACTTGTGGTAATACTAGAAGGACAAAAATTATCTTTAATTAGTTCAATTTACCTTATTCAGTTTGTCTCCAACCTTTCTCACCTGGTTTTGGAACCCAAAGAAACTCAACCTCTGGTACTGGTGGAATGTGGTAATTAAACCACAGATCACACCTTTGACTTCAACCTTCACTTGTGGAAGCCTCAGGAGTAGCAACCATTGGATTGCAATTTGAAGTAAATGAACAAGCCACTTTCCAAAGGAAATACTGCTTGCACTTGCCTGAAATACCATGAGCAGCAGTTCTTGGAAAGCATTGGTTGTTGCTGCAAATACAATTTTTGCAACAGCAAGACAAAGATGACAAAATAATTAATTTAAATTTATAATTTAGGAATTAGGTACAATTTATAAGGGTATATAGTAAGTTAAAAAAATTTGGAATCAATGGGAATTCATCTGGCTGCTTGCAGGAGCTCACGGCTTTATACCTGGGAAACTGTCACATTCCAAGGTTAGAGTCATTTTCTTGATCATTTTTACATATCCTTTTCCTCATTAACATCTACCTCAGTCTATAAGCGTGACACAAATAAAGCAAAACATCATTTTTGCCTTCTGCTTACTATCTCCAGCTTGCATAACAATATTCCAATCTTGGAAACTCAGTATTTACTTGAAAATATTTTCAGTTAGCCCTAATCCTGTAAGCCATCCATTTGAGATTTTTTATTCTAGCCCTGGGTATCATCAACCCTTAGAATTCCATTCTTGGTCACACAATTACACTAGTTTGCACCCATTCCTAGATAGCCATATTAACTTTATAGTTTTACAATGGAATAGCTTTCTTCCCTGCATAACCATATCTTTTCATTTGCATTACCTTCACATGTCATTCCTTCCATGTCTCACCTATTAAAATCATGTACACTCAGATTCTATTACCTTGCAATTACACTATGACTTTGGAAACAATTGTATAGTATATTTAATTTTCACATTCATTACTTTCATTCCTTGCGCCATTTCTCTATATTTGTAGATGACCATCCATAAGTTTGTATCTAGTAACCATTGGATTACCTTATAAATGCTGAACCATTTGCCTGAAGATTGTTTTCCCCAGTTACTTAATTTCATAATTTCTTGCATTTTCTAAGAGAATTCATCTAATTGAGCCCTGCCTTAGTTTCCATTAATTGGAACACGTCTTCTCCCTTGCTTTTTTTAGTTGGTTGCACTTTTCTTTTTGGCTGTTTTGCTACCTTGCACTTTGCCTCACACTCAGAACGTCTCCTTTGCACTAACAATGGCCCCTTCAGTTGATTGGGTGCTTGTGTGAAACTTCCACATTATATTCAATGTGAATCCCATGTGCTAGGTGATGCTTCCAGGTACAGATGAATGTATTTTCTCCATTTGTGCTTGTTGGTGCAGAGACGCTCTTTATGTATATTCAAAACTGAAATATCCCAGATTCATAATTCAGACACCCTTTATGTTAATTTTTTCTGCTTGTTTTTCAGAATTCATTTAGCCTATTATTTGGTTAGTTTTTTCTCCAAAGTTTGAAAATGTTTTATTTCAAATTCTTTTAGTAAATATAATTCAATGGATCGAAGTCCTACCTGGTCTAGCTGCCAGTAGATCAGAATTTGTGGAAGGGGGGGAGGGGGGGAAGGCTGGGGAAAGAGGGGTAGTTGGAAAATAATTTAGCATAGGTTTTTTGGTAGATCTAAGGAGCTTGGTGGGGGGAAGGAAAAGTTAGGTTTTCTTCTCCAATATTTAAATCCTAGAAAAAATGGATTTTAGTTGATTTATTTTTTTTGTTGTGCTTTTTGACATTAAATCTATTCCATGATTAACTGAAGTAAATTTTTTTGTTGGTGAGTTCCATGTGGAGGGTTGGAAACTGTCTTATGAGATTTTTCAATTTGATTTTTTAGGAAGATCACTAAGGTGGATACAGTTTGGTGTTTTTTGGATGTTTTTTTCAGGATTCCATGTTCTGGTGTTTTTGAGTTAGTTTTTATGTAAATGCACTCATTCTTCTGGGGTGAAATTGTATGTATGCTTTCTAAATTCAGCAAAATTTTTTTTGAAGCTTTTTTCCAGTCGGATGGGGTGTCTATTAAGCTTTTAGGGGAAGGGGGAGGGGTCTGGCACAATGAGTGGTGGCATGAGGTATTTTATGGGCACATAACAGAGCTTAGGATATGCTGGAAACTTAGTATCTGAGGGTGAATGGGGGGGTCAAGAATTTGGTAGAGAGGGGCTCTACTTTGGAGGCTTTCATGAAGCTAGTGATCCTTGATCTTCTGAATTTTACAATTCTAGGGAAGCCCTGAATTTTTTGGGAGTTCTTTCAAGCTATCCTCTAAATTTCCCACCCTTTCACTCAGATATCTTGCTGAATACAAATATAGTTTGATGTAATATGGATCAGAAATATTTTGAAACTTTTCCTACTCTATTTATTGAAGTCTTCCAAGATCTTTTCTCCAAGAACACAGGCTGGTTTATCTACATCCTTCTTGCTTTCAACTTTATTTTTTTGTCTATCCTTATGATAAGTTTTCAACTGATGGATTTTGGCTGCTTACTCTCTGTTTTTTAGCCTTTTTTTCATTTTTTTAAAGTTTTTTCTTCCCCTTTGGGGTTGAATTTTTTCTCTGAAGCTGTCTTTAGTTGACATATATATTTTCATATATAAACCTTGCTTTTCTTCCTCCTACTAATTGCAATAAAATGTAAATTTTTTTATTTATCTGTAAAATCATTTGGCCAATACCTTCTTGTTCTGGACGCCTTAAGTTTTCCCAACTCTCTGACCTTCATCCCCAGATTATTTCAATATCTTCTTTATAAAATAAATATCTATTATTTTTATCACTCTCTATATTTTCATTCCAATTGAATCTCTTTACAGTTATTAACTATCAAATCAAACTCCCAAGCCCACTTAATCCCAGAGTTCAAGAATAAACCCTTCTTGACTTCTCAATTCATTCATCTCAATCTCAAATTACCAAGTCTCCTATCTTAATTTATTCAAAAGAAAAATACTCTTCTACATCATTGATCCTTTCTCATTTCATCCACATAAATTTGAAATATTTCATGGCCTTTTCCAAGGAATATGAAAAATATTTTTCATCAAATTCCACAAACATTTGATAATGGTAAAAATTAATTTTTTTTGTTTAAATAAACAGCTTCTCAATTTGCATGATTGTAATTGGTGAGATCACCTCAGTTTCTATCTTTTATGTCCAATTTTTTCCACATATCTATGTATGTGGACATACCTCTAGTTTTCAGTTCTATTTTACAAATCTAGGTGGTTTGGAAGTGACCTGATGGCTTAAAAAAATACAGATATCTTGATGTATTACCTGAAAGAACAATATTCCATTTTTTTCAAATTCTTTTTTATCATAATGTGATGTTTCATAACCTTGTTTTTCATGGAATCTTTCCAATTAAATTTTCTCTGTTTCAATTAAATTTTGAGGTTGAGGGTTAAATTGTGGAGCTATATTTATCTATCATTTCAAATCCCCCTGGTCATAAAGAAAATCTTTTGAGAAAAAATTGATGATAGAAAATTTTCTGTCAAAAAGAAAAAATCAAGATAAATTGAAAGGAAAAAATAAAATATAAATATTAACACCAGGTGAAAAATTGAGGCACATATTGGCATGTGCCTGCCTGTAATTTTGTTGTTACTGAAATAAAAAAATCTGGTGTAACTGAAGGTTGAGAAAACCATATCTCAACAAAAATAAATTCAACTCTTTTCCAACCAAAAGAAACCTTTTTTCTAATTTTGATACAATGCAAATGAATCCCAGGTTTAACAAAGTACCTTAGCATCAAGTTTAAAGTCAATTAAATTGAATCCATTTACAAGGCAGATGATAAAAAACAAAGCATAATTATGAAAAATGATCATTTTGGTTGTTCCCATAAACTTTCCTTCCATTTATTCTATCATTCCAACCAAATTTACCTGGTTTTTGAATTTACCCTGTTCTTTGGATTCAATTAATAAGTACTCAATTTTAGCATTGACAAGAACGGATGAGGGCATCAATGGAATGCTTTAATTGAGACAGGAAGATGAATTTGAAATTTTTGATTCAAAATTATTCTTGGAACCTATCATTTGTTGAAATATCTTCCAGCTGAAATAATTCAGAAATCAATTTTAACTGGCTCATTTATTGACAATTTCACCAATCCTAAAGATTTTTTACAGGAATAATCCAACATAAAACTAGAAAAAAAAATCAAACTGACTCATAACTAGTGGGATGCTTTTTCAATCCTTCTACAAACTCAATCCATTTTGAGTTTCATCCCAGGCCTATTTGATCTTTTCTCTTTTTTTTTCTTCCAGCTCTTTTTTTCATTTTTCCCAAAAGGGTAATGTTAAATTCACAGCTAATTGAGCTGTGCACACAGTTCAAAAAGGGCCGTGTGGCACCCCTCACGGCTCAAGGAGTTGTGCATCCCACCCAGCCTTGTCCACCGCCGTGTGGACTTCCACACGACTACATTTGAGCTATGACACAAAGCTCCAGAGTCAAGAATGATTTGATGTTTGGCGATAATATCTTCAATACATGTAGTGATCAGTGCATGATAATGTGCCACTTCCTTGTTTTTAGATTTGAATTGAGCTCTCCATTTTGCTTGGGCTTCCTTCCACCACTTGGGAGCTAGATGCTTGTGTTTATGCCAACATCTGTCTTCCGGATGATCTTGTGATTTATGATTATGAAATCCTCTTTTGCATCTTTGATCTTTTGGAACAATTTCCTTTTTTCAATCCAACACGATTAGAGCGGTCTCAAGAGGTTTGGAGTCGCTTTGTTTTGCTTTGGTTTTGTTGATTAGTTGGGTTAGGTGATTGAAGAACAATTCTACAGATATGTCTCTGTCGGAATGCATGATTTGCTGTCAAAGAGGATTTCGTTGGGAAGGAAATTTGAATAAGATTAAGTAAGCCACAATATCATCCGTTAAGTTGATTCCTACATCTGCCATTTTCTTAATGGAAATTTTTGATTGAGTTATGAAAGAAGCTATGTTTTTGGCTCTCAATTCTTGGTACAGGAATTTGTTGAAGATTCTCGCCCAATTTGCTGTTTGCGAGGAGGCAAAACATTCCTTGATGCTCTTCCATAGGAATTTTGCTGAGTTTATGCTGAGAGCGTTTACCACGTTTGCGTGGGTCACCAAATCAATTTTCAATAGTATAATGAGCCTTACTTCCATGTCCTCTGTCTTTCTTAGTTCTTTCAATTTGTGTTCCAGCGCGACTTTAACATTCTTTAGCTTGAATAGAATTGATAATTTTTCCTTCCAGATTGAGTAATTTTCTTTGTTAAGAATTGTAATTGCTTCAAGAGCGGCCTTTAGCATAATTTGAGTGAATCCATTGAACAAAGTCAAGCTTGATCCCTCCATTGCGGTTAGCTGTTGAGAGTTTGGCTTTTAACCTTTTTGGTTGAATTAAATTTAATTGATGAATTGAAAGAGGGATCAAGCATGAGCTTTAATCCTAGAGTATTTTAGGACTTAGAAAATGAGGAAGGCTGAGAGACTAGAAGACATGGAATGGAAGAAAGTCAAGGCAGGCAGAAGAGAACAGAATCAGATTTCAAGACCTTTGAAGAAGAAATGTAGTGACTGTCTTACCAGACATAGAAGTGTTGATTGAGGAGTTGATGATTGGGAGCATTTTGGATAGCACAAGTATAATAAGAGATGAGATCAAAAATAATGAGTAGAAAAAGAAAAAGTAAGAAGATGAATAAAAAGAAAGACAAATAGAAACAAAAGAGAAAGAGAAAGAAGACTAGAAATATTTGGTGATTTCAAGGCAAAAACTTAAAGAGAGTTGAAGTCGAGTTGAAGTCAATATCAAGTGAAAATAGATGGTTGTCCGCATCTTCTCCCTCTCCCAGTACAGACCAGAAGCGCTGGAGATTAGTTTGCGGGTGGTTGGCAGTGAAAGTGAAGTGATATTTGAGTAAAAGAAGCAGAACAAGCGGGCTGCCCAGTGAGTACCTGACATAGGAAGAAAGATCAATTTTCTACACTGTTCATCTCTGCTGGAATAATTGCTTATTTTTAATCTTGTATACAGGGTTTCTTGAAAGACTGTGAGGATGTGTTCAAGTATATGGAAAATAACATTTGCCCTATCAAAGAGAGATTTGTATTTTGAGGACTTGTGTCAACCTTGACTTTGGAAATAATACAACATCTTGGGTAGGGGCGGCCCATGCTACTTTCAAATTGTCACTTGAAGGATCTTTGGGTAACAGTTTGGATGTGTTGAAACACCTTGAAGGAACAATTGATGGGAAAATCAAATCAGTTCATGTGTCACTTAACAACTCTCAAATAAAGTTAGGAACAGTTCTTCCAAAATAACTGTTACATTTGGGATATCAATTGTTTATTGAGGAAATTCAAACTATTAGGGAACAATTCAACAATTAAAGCATGTCCATCATGGAAAAAGGTGCACCAATTTGTATTCCAGGAGAATGGGCTTTCCCGGTTTCCAAATCTTAACAGAAATACTAGCATTGAGAGGATTCATTGTGCCTGAGGATTTTCATCCTCAGTGTTTGTTGGACTATAACCATTCCAGTGAAGTAATTTAGTTTTTTGGGTTTTTCAAAGGGTACCAATTATTGGATTGACATATTAATTATTTTCTTGCCTTTTGAGAGATTTACACAGATCTATTGCTTGAAAAATCTCAATTCTTTGATAATTTCAATTCAATGGTTATTGAAAAACCTCAAGATGTTAGATTGGGGATTCTAAAGTCTGTGGTCAATTATACAGCCACTTTGATAGCCAAGCCAAGGCTTGAGCAAAAGGTTTTAAGTTCAAGCCATGGTCAACCCAAATTTAATGACAGTCGTTGTGAAATTTCAAGGTTTGAGCATGTTCAAAGGGAAATTAAGGAGAAAATCCAGATTAGAAGGGAACCAAAATGACCAAAAATTGTAAATATTTTACTTTGATAATTTTTAATTTTTATGGTTTAAAGAACTGATGGAGAAATGTTTATAGTCCAAGTCAGGATCTTCATCTAAATTTTATAGCTCAGAGGAAGATGCTGAAAGTTAGTTATGCTCCCTTCATTTGGAATCTTCTTCCTCCTCTGAGGAAGAACAAGAAGTGGAGAAGTGAACCAGAAGCTCATAATTGGTGAGTATTAATTTCATTGATCTGATTAACAAAATTAATACTAAGTTAGTTTTGATCATATGAACACAACTTGAAATACCTAAATCAGATAACTAAGAACTTACATAAGTTCTTTGATGAGGTTTGAGATCTGTTTGGTGTTTGGAATTGTGAATTTTGACTCATTTCTAAGTCACTTGAGTACTATGAGAATGGATGGTTTAAATTGTAAAAGGAAATGAATGAAAAATTGAGGAAAAAGAAGATATTCTATTCCAAGATGCTTGGTGGCAGTAAAGATTTTGAAAAGATAGAAAAAAGAGTGATTTTTATGAAATCAATTAAAATATTCCCTCTTCAAAATGGCTTGAAAAGCTAGAAATGGGCCAATTAATCACTGAAACTTATGCAAGACCAATATGTTGCATTTCATTGGCTTCATGTTGTACTTATACTCCTATCAATATGGGTTTAAAAGAGCAATCAGATTTAATCTTCATTTTCTTTGTCAACAATAATCACTGGGTTCATCTTGTACTTCAGGGAGATAGGATTCCAATCCCCCACATTTTTTCAAAAAATATCTCTTTGACTTCTAAAAAAGGTTCTGGTCTGGCTGATCATCTCAAAGATCAACTTTTTTTGTATTCTAAGTTATAAACATCATTTAAATTTTTCATTTGGATTTGGTTTCTGATTCTGATATTGTAATTCTATTAATATAAAAGGTTATCAAATTTTTAAAATTATTATGTTGAGTATTTTGAGTTAGCATCATTATGTTGAATTTTTTGAATGAGATTTTATTGGTAATACAGTTCAAGTTTTTCTGGGCTGGTCCCATAAGAAGGGGTATTTTTACTTCTTGTGATGGGATCAGCTTATCACAAGTTGAACTTGGTTTTTTTTGGTGTTTTTACTTCAGGGCAAGTCCATTAAGGTGGACTTGATAGAAGCTTTTCTTTTGTTTTTGCTTTAGGGCTATTCCATTGAGGTGGTGTTGATACAAGTCCATCTCATTGGACAAGCACTGTTTTTTTGGGGGGTTATTATAGTTTTGAATGGTTGATAAAATGATTCATTCTGGAATCAAACATAAAAGGTTTTTAACAAATCAAACATCAATCTTTCAAAAATACTTGAACAATCAGTGAAACAGGAAATGGATCATTGAAAAATCTAAAAATTCTGTTATATATCAGGAGCATAGGCAAAACATTATTTCTTCCCCTATTTCCCCCTCATAGCCTTAATCTAAAAGTTGTGCCTCTGTTACCAACCTTATTTAAATCGTCTCCTTTCCTATATAACTTTGAGACAGTTGCCAGTTAATTTGGCTGTATAATTGAGAATAAACAAATTTCAAGGTCAGATATTTTTGAATTTTGGTCTTGATCTGCAAAATTCAGTGTTCAGCCAATATGGACAGTTATGTTTAGAATTTTCAAGCATCAGATCCATTCACTCAACAAGGGTAGTTGTCACACATAGAACTGAAAGCCAAATCTTATTTGAAGCTGTTGAGATTGAGTACATATGAATGTATAATGGGCTTTCAAACGCTATAAATCCCATAAAATGATGTGTTTGAAATTTATATCTTGTTTTACTTACTCCTATATCAATAAATGGACATTATCTTAAACATGATTTAACTGAATACTCAAAAATGTTTTTAGTTTTCACATTTTTCAAATCAAACCTAATTCCACTCCCTATCCTAATTATTAAATTAAAATCAGTCCCCAAATTTGGGGTTAATACTCTTGTTTTTATTTATTTTTACTTATTTTTATTTGTTTTATTTTGAATTTTTGTTTTTTTTTTGCTCAGAACCCCAAGTTCCAAAAGGGTTGAAAACGGCCTGTTGCAACCAATCTGGTTTGTGAATGGGTTGCGTAGGGTTGCAAATTTTACATTTCCCAAAAAAAAATTATAAAGTTGAAAAATTAAAAATGGAGTAATTTAATAATTGAAAAAGTAAAAAATTAAAATATTAAAAAAATCAAAATATTAAAAAATTGAAAAATTGAAAAATTGCAAAATTGAAAAATTTAAAAATTTAAAAATTAAAAAATTAAAAAATTAAAAAATTAAAAAATTAAAAAATTAAAAAATTAAAAAATTAAAAAATTAAAAAATTAAAAAATTAAAAAATTAAAAAAATTAAAAAATTAAAAAATCAAAAAATTAAAAAATTAAAAAATTAAAAAATTAAAAAATTAAAAAATTAAAAAATTAAAAAATTAAAAAATTAAAAAATTAAAAAATTAAAAAATTAAAAAATTAAAAAATTAAAAAATTAAAAAATTAAAAAATTAAAAAATTAAAAAATTAAAAAATTAAAAAATTAAAAAATTAAAAAATTAAAAAATTAAAAAATTAAAAAATTAAAAAATTAAAAAATTGAAAAATTAAAAAATTAAAAAATTAAAAAATTAAAAAATTAAAAAATTAAAAAATTAAAAAATTAAAAAATTAAAAAATTAAAAAATTAAAAAATTAAAAAATTAAAAAATTAAAAAATTAAAAAATTTAAAAATTTAAAAATTGAAACATGAAAAAATTAAAACATTAAAAAATTGAAAAATTGAAAAACTAAAAATGCAAAGAAGTAAAAATGACAAAAAGAAGAAATGGAAAAAAAGGGAAAAAAGGGAAAAAAGGGAAAAAAGGGAAAAAAGTAAAAAAGTAAAAAAAGGCAAAAAGGCAAAAAGAAGGAGAAGAAAAAATGAAAAGAAGGAAATAAGATCAAGAAATAATGAAGAATACAAAATTAAAGCAATAATAAGAGATAATAAGAAATATTACAAAGGAATAGAAATCATAAGAAAAATACAGAAAAATGAGAAAAAAAAAGAAAAAAGAAAAGAAATAAATATAAATTGAATAAAGACTGTAAACCTTTATTATACTTTCATCTTTTAAAGTCAAAATTTTGCAGAATCATATGAAATAATGGAGTTAGACCTGGAAATTCATCACCTTACATGTCTAAGATACAAATTGCATGTTGGGGAAAACTTCCTCAAGAGCAACTTTTTGGAGTATTTACATATCTCCATGTTTTCATATCTCTATCTTCATTTCATTATTCTTTATGTTTCTTATGTTCTCTTTATGATTCTATGTTTTCATTTCCATTTTCCTTTTTCTTCTTTGTGTCACACACTGAACATGTCAATGTGCTCCCCACTCAATCTCTAGACTCGCGCGACTTCTTTCTTTTTCATTCAATCTTCATTGTATTTTTACCATGTCACAATACTTGTGACATCTGATTGTTAGTATCTCTACCTGAGGACAGAGCTTGAGCAAAGTAGAAGGATTTCTTTCCTCATCCTTCTACTTTACCATCTACCTCTGTTATTCCTCAGGTAAGTTTTGTTTTCCTTTCATTTCTCACTCTCACCGTATGTTTCTTTCTACTCATAAAAACATCATCCTTCTACTTTACCATCTAACTCTGTTATTCCTCAGCTCAAGAGGTTATGAGCCCAGAGACGCACCATTAAAACAAAACAGAAGGATCCATTAAACTGTTGATACCGTTTAAAAAAAAAGGCAATCATGGACAAAAGCCAAAACTCTCATCCGGTGCTCAAGACACCATCAATTATCCCTTTAAACTCACCCGGTTCAGAATCAAATTATCTGGATTGGGCTATGATCTTGAGGATCCATTCCCGAGCTTCTGGCGTTGGATATCTCCTCACAAACGACTCACTCAAAGGCGAATCTTGGTTGAAAGACAATTTAGCCATATTTTCAGTCATTTCCAGGTCTATTGGACCTTCTAACTTTCAGTTCATTAGAAAACACAAAGAAAGCGCAATGGGAATGTGGAACGCACTGAAAGAAGCCCATCAAGACAGCTTTTCTGGAGGAAGGATGTACTGGCTTTGCAAGATTCTTCTGACTAAGCTGAACAACAAAGATATGAAGACTCAAATCTCCAAAATATTCTCCTATGGAGAAAAACTGTCATTGCTTATTACCCCCGAGAACCCACTCACCGCCAACAATTTGCAATCAACAGCCATTCTCCTATCATTGCCTGACAATTGGCTTGGATGCGTCTCCGGGATGATGAACAAAGAATCAGTGCCTTCATCAAAGCTGATCAACGCGCTGAAACAGGAACATCTTAGAAGGCAGACAAGAAATGAAGATACCTACTCGATAAACTCTGCTAAGGCTCAGACAACCAACATCAAATTTCAAAATTGACGCAACTGGGAAAACCAAGGATCAACAAAAACCTACTACTGTACTAACTGCAAGATAGAAGGACACTCATTCTCGAGGTGCCCTGAAGTTCTTGAAGCGCTGGAATACTCTAAAAGAAACAGAATAACTCAGAAAAATAGATCGTCTGGGTCCAAACAAGCCAAAGCA
Organism: Puccinia polysora; assembly: GCA_025617555.3. NCBI lineage: Eukaryota > Fungi > Basidiomycota > Pucciniomycetes > Pucciniales > Pucciniaceae > Puccinia > Puccinia polysora. The sequence goes on from CM062623.1 coordinate 30,028,131, forward strand.
AATTTGACAAAGGCAAAAGAGGTGGCTGTCGATGAAGATGACGATGAAAATTTCACCGACTCTGAAATCATTATTCACACGGGATATGCATCATGCAGTCTCACAAATACAAATCAGACTCACAGTAACGACCTAAATTTGGACTCTGGATGCTCATTATCAATGACTCCGCATGAATGGCAAGTGAACAAGAAGAAACCAAATTCCACTTCAATTCAACTTGCCGACGGAACAAACATATCCTCAAATAAAGAAGGCTATCTCTCACTTCCGTTCGCTTGCATTTTGTCCTTAGTAGTACCAGACCTTCATGAACCCCTGCTCTCAGTTTCGGGTCTCTGCGACGCTGGTTTCCTTGTCACTTTCACTTTGAACACCTGCAAAATATTTGATAGCTCCGTCTCAAAAATAAACGCCTCACCAGTCGCTAGCGGGTACCAAAAAGGAAACTTGTACTATCTCCCTCAAGATAACGTAAGCAGAAAGGAATCAGTTCTCTCTGCCATCTCGCAAATCTCTGATAACAGTCTTTTTGGCTACCATCGCAGACTTTCCCATCTAAACCTGAAGTCCCTTTGAAAGCTACTCAAGTCGAACAACATTCATCCTGACTACAACAATGAATCCAAAATCCACAAATGTACAACATGCATTGAATCAAAGATGACACGAACGCTGTTTCACTCTTGGTTAAGCTACAGATCCAAGCGACCAGGAGAAATCATCCATTCAGACCTGTGTAGTTTTGACAAAACTTCAAGAGAAGGATACAATTACATCATTACCTTCATCAATGACTGTTCCAAAGCTCTATTCGCGTATCCACTACGTCGCAAATCGGACGTTTTTGAATCAATCAAACTTTTTTTCTCTTTTTTCAAAAATCAATTTCACCTGTCTATAAAATGCCTCAGGACAGACAACGGCGGGGAATACTTGAATGATCAACTCTCCTCATTCCTTGACAAAAAGGGTATACAACACAAACCCTGACCCCCTCATTCCCCCCAGCTCAATGGGGTTGCAGAACGTTCCAACAGGACAATTCTCAACCTAATTTGTTGCTCTCTTTCCTCTTCTAATCTCCCTAAATCCTTCTGGGCTGACGCACTGAAGCACGCTCTCTTCAGTTTCAATTCCTACCCCTGTAAAACCCCCCGTGGATTCACTTCGCCAAATTCAATCCTTGGGGCGGAAGATACTCCCATCTCTTATCTCCACCCTTTTGGATGCTTAACATGGTACAAAATTCCTGAAGCCAACCGGACCAAACTCTCCCCAAAGGGTCGCGCCTTGGTTCTCCTCTCCTATCTTTCACACAGCAATGGCTATTGTCTCCTTGATCTGGCCACCAAAAAGGTAATCAAATCCAGAGATTGCATCTTTGACAACTTGATCTTCCCGTACGGCCAACCTCTTTGTAAAGCTGAGGATAACACCTCTACCATTCCCCTTGACCTTACCTGGCCCCATACCTCCCCAACATGCTCATCCAATCCGTCTGACCCCATTTCCCCTTCTGCTCCCATTTCCCCTTCTGCTGATCATTCTTCTCCTCTCATTCCTCTTTTGAACCCTGCGGGGCGGGAATGCACAAATATAATCCCTCTCCCAACATCTCAGTCTTGTCTCCCGCCCGCAACCTTGAATTATCTTATTTGTTCCACAAGCCCCCCCATTTCCGATGGCTCGGATCTTCTTCCACCCGTCTCCCTATCACCAATTCCCTCCTCCCCTTCCCCTTTGCTTGACTCTCCTGCTCTCCATCCTCCCCTCTCCCCTTCTCCCCCTCCCCTTTCCCCATCTTCCCCGCCCGACGCTCTCGCTGGCTCCCCACCCTTTTTCCCTTCTTCCCCTCCTGCGCCACAACATTCAACCAGGCAAAAACGCCCGCCTTCACGCTTTGGCACCTACTCACGCTCCGCTTCTGTCAAAGACAACATTCTGGCGCCCAAGACGTGGAAGCAGTTACTCAAGTCACCCCACCGGCGTCGCTGGATTGCTTTGGCTCACGAAGAGATCTCTTCTCTACAGGGTATGAAGACATGGACACTCGTTCCGCCTCCCAAAGGACAAAAAATCATCCGGTCCAAATGGGTTTTCAAAGTTAAACGTTGCCCTGACGGCTCCATTGTCAAGCTCAAAGCGCGGCTGGTTGCCATGGGATTCACGCAAGTTCTTGGTCTTGATTTTTTGGAAGTCTTTGCCCCAACTCTACGTCTGGAAGCTCTCCGTCTCCTCCTTAGCCTTTTGGGCTCAAGAAATTGGGTCGGCAGGCAAGTCGATTTCAAAACAGCTTTCCTCAACGGCCATTTGGATGAACCGGTGTATATGTCTCAACCGCTGGGCTTTGAGGATCCTCTACACCCCGACTGGGTTTGCAAGGTCTCCAGAGCTATCTACGGGCTGAAGCAATCCCCTCGCCAGTGGAACATTGAGCTGAACGCGGCTCTTCTGTGCTTGGGCTTTTCCCGTTCCTCCTATGATCCATCCCTTTACTTTAAAATAACAGACAGTGCTTTTGTAGGTGCACTCACTGCTCATGTTGATGATCTGGAAATTGTTGGAACGCCTGATTTTGTTTCCTCTTTCATCTCTGCCATTGGTCAGCATTTCAAAATTAGCTCCAACAATGAGTTGAATCTTTTCCTGTCAATCTCAATTCATCGCGATCAACAATGCAGTACTGTTTCACTTGACCAAGCCCACTATATCTCCTCTGTTGCTTCCTCCTTCCTACCCCCTGGCTCTTCCTCCGCAAATTCTCCAACGTCAGCGTCGTTCAAAACTCTGCAAAAGAGAGCCCCATCTGACCCACCATCTCCTCCGCGCTACAGCCAGCTGATTGGGTCTCTCCTCTGGATCTCCCAATGCACGAGGCCTGACGTATTGTTTGCTGTGAATAAAATCTCTCAGTTCCTTCAAGATCTGTCCGCCGACCACTGGGATAGCGCCCTCCGCGTGCTCCGCTTCTTGAACTCAACAAAAGACTTTTGGCTTACTCTTGGGGGTTCCTCCCTGGTTCTCTCTGGATACTCTGACTCCGACTGGGCCGAAGAACGGGAAAACCGTTGCTCTATTTCAGGCTACACTTTCCGCCTGGGGGTTGGCGCTGTTTCATGGAGATCAAAGAAGCAACCAACGGTGTCTGTTTCAAGCTCTGAGGCCGAATACAAGGCCCTCTTGGACTCTTTCAAGGAAGGCCTATGGCTCCGTAATCTCCTGTGTGAATTACACCTGCGCAACACCTCTCCGGTTCCCATCTACATTGATAACAAGGGTGCCAAATCATTAGCAAAAAACCCCAAACACCATTCCCGGACAAAACATATTGACGCGCGCCACCATTTCATCAGGGAATGTGTTGCTAGGGGTGCCTTTAAGGTTCATCATGTAGGCACCAAAGGCATGGTTGCGGATATTCTAACCAAACCGCTGAACAGAATTCTTCTAAAAGTTCATCAAAAACTAATTGGTCTCAGCGGTAATGGTTAGCAAGCGGGGGTGTTGGAGTATTTACATATCTCCATGTTTTCATATCTCTATCTTCATTTTGTTATTCTTTATGTTTCTTATGTTCTCTTTATGATTCTATGTTTTCATTTCCATTTTCATTTTTCTTCTATGTGTCACACACTGAACATGTCAATGTGCTCCCCACTCAATCTCTAGACTCGCGCGACTTCTTTCTTTTTCATTCAATATTCATTGTATTTTTACCATGTCACAATACTTGTGACATCTGATTGTTAGTATCTCTACCTGAGGACAAAGCTCGAGCAAAGTAGAAGGATTTCTTTCCTCATCCTTCTACTTTACCATCTACCTCTGTTATTCCTCAGGTAAGTTTATTTTTCCTTTCATTTCTCACTCTCACCGTATGTTTCTTTCTACTCATGAAAACATCATCCTTCTACTTTACCATCTACCTCTGTTATTCCTAAGCTCAACACAACTTGCTTTCTGATTTCAATTCATATATGGCAAATAAGAAAATGTGGGAAAAAATAACTGAGGTTTTCAGCTATCAGAAATATTCACTTCAAAATCATTGGATTAGTTTGAATGAATTTTTGAGCTAAGCAACAATCTGCTGTTATTTTCCATTTTTCAGAATTTTAGTTTTGTTAAATCATGATTATGAGTGATAATGGAAAGAATATGAAAAAATTTCTGATATGATTCATTCTTGCCAAGGATGAGAAGTAAAACATAATATGGGAATACATCCTTACTGTTGAAAATATATCTACTCTTCTCTTGCGCGTGCCCTCACTGGTGTCATCTGAGTATCACACCTGTTCCCATTTCCCCTCATCACCCTCAGTCACTTTGAGCTCCCTGATCCCTTCTCCATTCAACCTCTTCCCATCATCCCTCTTCCATTCTCACCAACGCCGCTCAACTCCTCCACTCCTCCTTCTTGTCTCCTCCTATATCAATCCAATACCTCCAACTTTTTGATAACTTCAACTCATTGATCCTCAGAAAGTCTGACAACCAAATCCTCAACTCACATTGGTCATCTGGTTATTTGGTATGACTCCGAAAACCCCAATCTTCCTTTCCTATCTTTCCTTCCTTGTGTTCTTTTTCTTTCCTTTACTGTTTCACGTTTTAATGTCCTTCTTTCCTGATTAACAGATTTTTATTGATCTTTCCCCTTTCAGAGGAGATAACTTTTGACGCGTCAATCAAGGGCGTCTCTTTAGAATTTAAATCAATCTTTTTTGGGACCTTAAAACTTACCTCTTCAGACCAAGTGGTCCTCTGTGTCTTGGCCTTTTTTTTCCTTTTTTGTCAAATTCAATCCTCCTAATTCTTCTCAATTAACAGTCAAAATTCAAACGGCAATCAACCTCAAAACATCAACTTCTCACTTCACTATGAGCCAAGACACCTCACTCAACTCAAACAACCCCTTACTCCAAACCATCCTTAAAACCAACATCAAAGCCATTCCAACTCTCACCATGGACAACTTCTTGCTCTGGCAAAACAGGGTAGAGAACATTCTGGAAATTCAAGGAACCCATTTGGCTCTTCTTTTGGAGGGCACTCTTCTCACATTCAAAGACAAAATATACATTAGATTGATTCTAATCTCCAAACTCAATCCTACTGTTCATGCCAATATAATCACCATCAACAATGTGAAGAATGCCAAACTGATCTGGAAGGCCATAATCAGATATTTTTCCTTGTCCAAATTGTCCAATAGATCTTGTGTGTTTGAAAACCTCCAGAATCTTCCCTTCAATGTCAACAACATACCTTCTTTTATCACCTCCACCAAAATTTGCATCCGTCTTCTCTATGAGGTAGGTATCAATCTACCTCCCAATATTGTTGCCTATATGCTTCTTCATGAGCTTGCTCCAAGCTTCAGGGTAGTCAAGGAACAGATAACCCATTCCTCAGTCATCTCTCCCAACCTGGTACTCGATCATCTCCAAATTTCGGCCAACAAAAGGAGAATCAAGGAGGAAGCAAAATTTCAGCTCACGGCGCTCCGTACCAACCAAGAATCCCTTCCCAGATGCACAGGAGGAAAACAAAATAATCTAGCTCCTCACTCACCCGCAAATTGCTGGGCTCTTCATCCATAACTCAGGGATGCCTACCCCAAGAAGAAGAAAAAAGACAAGTCTTCCATCTCAGTTAGTTTCTTCTTATTGAAAAACCCCTCTCCTCTCACAAGTCACATTGTACTCCATTCCAGGTGCTTGTCTCACATGGTCTTTGACCCTGACTTCTTTGTGGCTATCTCATACAAAGAGGCCGGACAAGTGAAAATGGGATCCAATTTGGAATCTCTTCCAATTGAAGGAATTGGGTTGATTTGTATCATGGGAAATCTCAGACCTGTCCTCATCAATAATGTGTACCTTGTCCCAGACCTCTCCACCAATCTGCTGTCCGTAAGATGTTTAGTTCTAGATGGATATCAGTGTTCATTTGAAAAAAATTGATTTTTTGTCTCAAGAAATGACCAGCTTGTTTTCTCTGGATATTATCACAACAATATTCCTACTCTCTCCATCAATGATAAATTCAACTCTTCCACCTGTCTATTCTCTCAATCTGAAATGACCCACAAGGCACTTGGTCACGCAAGCTATAGCCAAATAAGGAATAAGCTGAGCATTCCCATTAGCCCAGATTCAGAGTGTAAGACCTGTGCCCTGGGAAAAATCACTCAAGGGTCTTTTAAAAGCACACACTCTTGAGCTGACAAACCATCTCAAGAGCTTCATCTTGACTTAATTGGCCCCATTTATCCGCCCTCATATAACGGACACCGTTATATTCTCACAGTTGTTGACAGCTCTACAAGATTTTGTTCTGCCATTCCCGTCAAGTCCAAAGACATTGTCCCCACCGTTCTTCAGAACGCCATCAAAATCAAACAAAAACTCTTTGGCTATTACCCCTCAGTCCTACACTCAGACAGAGGTACGGAATTTTTGAATAAAAATATGAAAGAGTTCTGTGAAAAAAATTTCATAAGGGCTTGCTATTCCAATCCCTACACTCCTGAAAAAAACAGACTTTCCAAGAGATATAACAGAACAATCATTGAGAGCCTACCTACCTTCCTTATTGATTCAGGTCTAAAAACTCAGCACTGGGACAAATTTCTCAAAGCTTGTGTTCTCACAATCAATCAATTCCCTTCTCATTAAAGCAAAAAATTTCCTTTCAAACTATTCAAAAACAGATCCATTCCTCTTGACTTTTTCCATCCTATAGGATCTGGGGTGATGATTCTGAAATTGCCAGCTCAATACCGTTCCAAACTTGATCCCAAAGGAGTTACAGTCACCCTTATTGGCTATGATGATGAACTTTGGTCATACAGACTACTAACAGACTCTGGTCAAATTGTCTCCAAAGGACACATCAAAGTTCTTGGATTCAAAAACCGTACTGAGAATGAATCTGACTGTCCACTTTATTGTAACAATTTCATTGAAACACCTCCCTCTCCATTAGATAATCATTCAGATCACATTGAGACCGTACATCAATACCCAAATGCGCCCTTGAACAATGTGTTGGACAAAGAACAATCCAATTCCAACCAATTCATATCCTGCGACCCCCACGATGAAGGCACTATCCACAAAATCTCAGAGGAATTCAACCCCCCAGTTCCTGACTCCACTCCCAGATACCACCTACGCGATCAATCAGAGAAATTCAAGCCTGCAAAATACTCCTATCACACTGAAGAAGTCACAGAGTACAAGGACGCGATTGATGAAGAATTTGAATCCATAGAGTCCAGAGTTGTCTGGGAGGACCATCACAAGACGCCCAATAACTTCCTGGACACCACTCTAATTCTAAAAACCAAACCTAAGACGGCCTCTTCCAAAGAAAGGAAGAAAGCACAACTCTACATCTGTGGATTCCAACAAGTTCCAGGTGTCAACTACTTTGAGACCTACGCTCCTACGGGAAAATTCCCTTCTCTTCTTGCCCTTCTCTCTCTTAGCCTAGAAAAATATCTCCCCTTAAGACAGTTTGACCTCAAGGCCGCTTTTCTTTATGCTCCTCTACAAGAAGAAATCTTCATAAAAACTCCAAAATACTCAAAACGGTCTGCCCCCTTCCTAAAATTAAAAAAATCACTGTACATCCTAAAACAGGCCCCAGCCAACTGGTGAAACACTCTAACCAATTGGCTCAAAAATATCAATTTTCTTGCCTCCGACTCTGACCCTTGTCTCTTCATTCATTGGGACAGAAACTCTTTCCTATTCTTTCATGTTGATGATCTTATAGTCGCCGGCAAGATTGATGAGTTCAAAAAACTCTTTCTCACTCAATTCCCTGAATCCTCAGCTCACAACCTGGTTCTTCTCCTCAAAATGGGAATGAAAATTAAAAAAAACCAAATCACACTAAACCAATGTAATTTAGTAAAAAAGGGACTCCAACTTCTGAACATTCAAGGCTGCAGACCTGTATCCACTGCACTTACACCCAACATACAACTACTCCCGGCCAGTGAAGAAGAAAGAGATAAGTTCAAAGCTCTGAATATAAACTACCGGACATTCACAGGAATTTTAAACTTCCTAGCCTGCCGCACCAGACCCAAACTCTCCCCCGTGGTATTTATCCTCTCCCAATTCAACAATGAACCTGGTATCAATCACTGGAAAGGGGTGATTTGTGTCTTCAAATATCTGGCCGGCTCTATCAAAGTCTCTCTAAAAATTGAACCAAGTCAACATCCACTCCACAACATTCAATACTACAGTGACTCAACCTGGGGGGATAATCACCACTCAAGAAGGTCAAGAAGTGGATACATATGCATATGGAAAAACTGCCTCATCTCGTGGTGTAGCTCTAGTCAGAAAAACATCACACTCTCCTCCACCAAGGCTGAACTGTGCACCCTTTCCAATGCTTGTCAAGAGAATCTCTGGACTTCCCACCTTATCAAAGAACTCTGGGGAATCAATCTCAAACCTTCCAATTTCAAAGTTGATAATAAGGGACTGCTTGACAAGGTCAAGCACTTTTGACACAACTCAAAAACCAAACATCTCAACATCAAGGCAAAGAAACTCAGAGAAGATCTCAACAACAAGCTTATCTCACTCACACTCATCAAATCCGAAGACATGATTGCTTACTGTCTCACCAAGGCATGCACCAGAGCCTCCCTTGAAACCTTCATCTCTTCCTTCCTTCTGTCTCCTCATACCAAATAATGGGGGGTGTTGAAAATATCTCTACTCTTCTCTTGCGTGCGCCCTCACCGGTGTCATCTGAGTATCACACCTGTTCCAATTTCCCCTCATCACCCTCACTCACTTTGAGCTCCCTGATCCCTTCTCCATTCAACCTCTTCCCATCATCCCTCTTCCATTCTCACCAACGCCGCTCAACTCCTCCACTCCTCCTTCTTGTCTCCTCCTATATCAATCCAATAACTCCAACTTTTTGATAACTTCAACTCATTGATCCTCAGAAAGTCTGACAATCAAATTCTCAACTCACATCCGTCAACTGGTTATTTGGTATGACTCCGACAACACAGATCTTCCTTTTCTATCTTTCCTTCCTTGTGTTCTTTTCCTTTCCTTTACTGTTTCATGTTTTACTGTCCTTCTTTCCTGATTGACAGATGTTGATTGATCTTTCTCCTTTTAGAGGAGACAACCTTTGACGCGTCAATCACGGGCGTCTCTTTAGCATTTAAATCAATCGTTTTTGGGACCTTACAACTTACCTCTTCAGACCAAGTGGTCCTCTGTGTCTTGGCATTTTTTTCCTTTTTTATCAAATTCAATCCTCCTAATTCTTCCCTTACTATTTTATTTTTTGATTGGCCATTTGGGGATCACTTACATGGTGCAAAGACATAAAAACAGGCAATTTATTGCTTCTGTTGGTATTTCTATGAATAATTCTGTAAGTAAATGTGTATTTAGCAGGACCAAGAGAAAAAAACAATTCCAAGTCGCAGAAACACTATACCATGGCACATAAACACTATTCCCACAGTGAAATTTATGTTGGTCTTGTTGTTCCATTAATGATCCTAGAGAAGGACAGAAATCACATGGTAAAACTAAAATTATACCCTTTTTGGTCTAAATTAAACCCCATCTTAAATAATAAACTTCTATTCCTTTTTTTTGGTTAGGGGAGTGAAGATGAGCTTATTGTCCAAAGTATTAACCCATATAAATACTGCTTTTGAATTTGGATTATTTTTTATATTTATTCTTTCTATTACAATTTCACATTATAGAATTTTTTTGATCATACTGTACAATCTCCTTTACAGAATAATTCTTTAAAGTTGCAAGTTTCCTTTCACCAGTTGAGTTCTGGTTTTCTTTAGAATCCTTAAATAGATCCCGAAAATTTTATATGGTTTCCTTCTTCATCAAAAAAATTGTTTTCTTTACTTGATTTACATTGATGAAAAATGGATTACTGTCATAACCGTAGTTCTGAAACTCATTCAACTAAACCAAATAAACCCTTCATCAGCTTCAAACACAGCTGAAGTCCAACTTCACTTATTCTTATCCCTTAAACTGGATAGTACACCTGTACATCTTTCAGTCCCCACCTTCTCCTACCAGGTTCAATCAATCCCCCTATGGGATACCTCTAGGTCCATGTACACCTAACCACTGTGTCATGTGATTCAGTCAACCTTCTCAGGACCTTTCCTTCTCATAGTGGCTTGGTAAATCCTCCATCTCTCCCCAACCAAATTGGTATATGAATTAGTACATATTGCACTTAGTATATACATAGTACATACTCTCCACTGTCTGTTCAGCCCATAATCCCAGGACTCCAGATCATTACATGTAAACCCTTCCTGGATAGGCCCATCACCCAATTTGTCATCTACAGCCTCCAGCCCAATCAGTCAACATGTAATACCATGGGAACTCCAACCTCCAACACCAGCCACTCATCCCTCAAGGCCTCCTTTTCAGCTCTCACATATACTGGCCTCTCCTTCCCTCCTGGACTAATTACCCCCAAGGAATTATTATAACACTTCTTTTTGTTTATTCCCTCATCCAATAGGTGTCATCTTAGCACAAGAAAGCCAACCAGCCTACCTCACTTATCTCACCTATCCTTCTGGTGTTACTCTTACAGGATTCCCTTAACTAAATCCTTCAGAGCTTACTCCTGGATTGTTCTTCTTCTCATTTTACTTACTCAACATCTCATCATCACATGCAATCTATCTCTTTATCTCTATCCTGAGTTCTGTGAGCAGTAGTTCCCGAGCCTTCAGCACCTTTAAAGCCAGGGGAAGTTGTGACATTATAATAATTCCTTCCCCTTGATTACTGCCCATCTCTATACATCAATAGACTTATCCCATCCATTTGTCAAACCATTCCACCTCATGTATAACACTATCTAAAATATTTGTGGGTGTGTGTGGTACAGAGCTAAACAGTGTGCGGCCTTCACGTTTCCAAAGGATCTCCCTGCAGAATTTATCTACCTCAATCCCTCTCCCCAAATTGGCCCTTAAACAATGCGTCAATGTGGATTTCAAACTTTGAACTTACTTTGACTTCAACTTTGAGTTTGACTTTGACCTTTGACTTCAACCTTTGACTTTTACCTTTGACTTTGACCTTTGAATTCAACACTTTGACTTTGACACTTTGACTTTGGCCTTTGACTTGGAAACTTCAACTTTGACCTTTGACTTTGATACTTTGACTTTGACTTTGACGCTTTGACCTTTGACTTTGAACCACTTTGCCAAGCTTTGACAAAACATTGTACAAACTCAAGACCTTTTGCGGCCAATTTATCCTCATTATCTCTGGGTATATTTCTTGGGTCACTCCCCTATGGCATACTTGGAAACCATGCTTCCTTGACATGCACAACCTTCCATCATAACTACTCCACCCCTTACTAGGGCAGTTTGAGGACGCGGTTCCCCTATTGAAGTACAGGACCACAATAAATCTACTCATCAAGCTGTGGACCAGGGAGGACCTTTTCCAACCTCCCTGCACCAGTTTCCAACACCATGGATACTGGTATACTTCCCCCACCTCCTCAAAGAGCTTCTTTATCCCCTGATCCTTATGATTTCAGACTGTTTTTTAATAAATTGATTGTTCAATATCCACAAGCAGGTTTTGGATTAGATTCCCCTTTGTACAATCCCAGTTTAATCCCTCTACCTGAGAACAAGGAAGAGGAGGAAGAAAGCATAGAATCATGCTTTGATTTGAGGATCCTTAGCAATCTCCACTCGCCAACCTCTGGATCTTCAGAAGAAGCTTCCCAACCCTTGGCTTCAACTGCAATCCCAGATCCTTCAAGCCAGCCTCCTCAACCTCCAGCTGGGGACCCCAATCTCCTAGCCTTGCTCCAAACTATGACTTCAGCAATAGAACAACTTGCCCAAACCCCAAAGACCAGTACTTCTCACTCTGGCACCCTCAAGTCTCCTTCCATGAATGCTCCTGATAAATTTGAAGGCAACAATCCTAGCAAACTCCAACCATTCCTCCAATCTTGTGAACTCATTTTTGCAAATGACAAAGTAACATTTAGTGTGGACTGGAAGAAGGTACTCTTTGCAGCTTCCTACCTCTCTGGAAGTGCAAATTGATGGATCCAACCCCATCTGGCTCACCTTTCCAACCATCTGGCTCACCTTTCCAACCAAGAGCCCTCTTTCCTCCTCAACTCATGGTCCCACTTCACAGAGCAACTTCACACCCTCTTTGGCAACAGACTAGAAGTCTTCAAGGCTTAAAAGGAACTTGTGAACTTGAAGATGAAGGACTCTGGCTATGCTTCAACCCACATCACTTAATTTTTATCACTTATGACCAAAGTCTCTGGGTGGGGTAATAGAGCCTTGTACTTCCATTTTCAACAAAACCTTCCTTCAAGCCTTCTGGACCAACTAGCAGGATAAAATGGCTCTCAAGAAACTCTCCAGGATCTTATGGATACAGTTTTGGACTATGATACAAGATATCATGAAAGGGTAAAAGAAAAATCTTCTTCTCTCAATAATTCTCAACCCAAAAGTTCTTCTCAATCTCAATCTACCTCTAATCAGCCTGAAAAGGGTAGTGGTGAGGTGGGGAGAATACCAGTCCCCAGAAAAGTCAAATTCAACTACAAAATTTACCAGACCCTCTTTGGACCAAGGTTCAGATGGAAAACTCAAGGCAGATGAAAAGGAAAAAAAGAGAGGGAAGGCTTATGCTTATATTGTGTTGGTAAACACAAGACAGAAGACTGTAGAAAGAAACCTGTCAACTTATTGTCTTCTCCGAATCCAGAACCTTCCAGTGCTTCCCCAAAGCCAAACCAAGATTAGGCTCACCCTTTTATTCCTCTTTTTTAAGGCTTATCTCTATTTTTTGTTTGATTCAGGTGCAAATCAATCTTTAATTGTCAATTAAATGGATCAAAAGTATCTCACCTTACAGCCCTTTCCTTCTGGGCAAACATATTCACCTTTTGAAATCCCAGATCATCAAATCTACTTCCCAAATGGTTTTACTTACTTCCTTTCCTAGCTTTGAATGGGAACTCCTTCAAGTCAATGCACCATTCCCTGAATACATCACCCTGGGATTTGAATCTCTTCATCACTGGAATCCAGAGCCAAACTTGGAAGATGTGGCTGATCACCACAAGAAACCAACTAACCACTGACCTTTCCTCCAATCCTTTTGAACTCAACATGGCTAAAATTCCTACAGCTGTCCTTCCCTTACTCTTCCTTTAGGGCTGCAGCCCAATGCATTCCCCCTAACTTCAGAATCCTTTGCAATTCCCCAACACAACTTCCAATTCCCTTTGAGTTCAAAACTCTTTCCACTTGCTTGGATATTCATTGATCCTTTATTTCTCACAGGAGGAAGATATATTGGATTCATACTTGCATACAATGCGATTGGTTACTTCTTCTGAAGTTTCTATTTGTTACTGACAAAGTCCCCAAAGAATCAGAAACGGTGTTAAAGAAAGTTACTGCTGATTACCATTCATTTCCTAGATTTATTCTCCCAGGTTAAAGCAGATCAACATCCTTTTCACCGCGCTTACCATGACCATTTCAAACTGGAAGGTCCATTGTCTCCAGTTTTGTTTTTCTATTCACCACCTCAGAAGAAAGTGCAACCCCACAAGCCTACATAGCAGAGAATGTAGAGAAAGGTTTTATCCAGCCCCAGCACTTCAAGCACTGAAGCACCTTTCCTTTTTTTTCAAGAAAAAGGATAGTGGTTTACAGTTATGTGTTGATTTTTGCAAACCTGACGCTGTTATAAAGAAGAGCCTTCACCCAATTCCTCCAATGAATTTCACTGACTGTCTTCTTAGGTTCTACCATCCTCACCAAAACTGATCGCAGGTTGCCTATCCCTTAAGCATCACAGGCCTTTGATTTTCTAACTGATCTTTCTTCTCTAAAATTATTTCCATGTCTTCCACAGCTCTCATTAGAAGACAAGGCTATTTCATGAAACTCCTTCTCCTTCTCATAGTGGCTTGGTAAATCCTCCATCTCTCCTCTGTTGAGCTGATGAGAATAGAAATGCTCACAATGATCACTGAGGATATGCAGAGGAGAAGGCAGAAAGAAGGATGATAGATTTCAGACACAGTAATCAAAATAAAATAAAAGAAAGATAAGATGAGAAATAAAGAAATTAAGAACAGACTTACCTGAGGATATGCAGAGGAGAAGGCAGAAAGAAGGATGAGAGAAAAATCTTTGATCTGACTCTGCCTCTGTCCTCAGGTAGTGATGAGCAGGTGAGTGTCACATATTGTGACATGTTACTTGAGAGCGGATTATGCGCGCGACAGTCAATGAGATGTGAAATGAAATGAGAACAGGAACAAAGAAATATGACATGATGAGAAGGAGATGAGACATAACAAAAAGGAAAAAAAGGAAAAGAAAAGAAAAGGAAAAGACAGGAAAGAATAAGACAGAAAGGAAAAGGAAAAGAACAGAAGTGTGAAAAAGAAAAGAAGTGTGACATGGATTTATTCCAACATCCTCAACCAAATTGGTATATGACTTAGTACATATTACACTTAGTATATACATAGTACATACTCTCCACTGTCTGTTCAGTCCATAATCCCAGGACTCCAGATCATTAAATTTTAACCCTTCCTGGATAGGCCCATCACCCAATTTTTCAAATACAGCCTCCAGCCCAATCATTCAACATGTAATACCATGGGAACTCCAACCTGCAACACCAGCCACTCATCCCTCAAGGCCTCCTTTTCAGCTCCAACATATACTGGCCTCTCCTTCCCTCCTGGACTAATTCCCCCAATCAATTAGTATACTACTTCTTCTTGTTTAGTCCTTCATCCAATATGTGTCATCTTAGCACAAGAAAGCCAACCAGCCTACCTTACTCATCTCACCTATCCCTCTAGTGTTACTCTTACAGGATTGTCTTAACTAAATCCTTCAGAGCTTACTCCTGGATTTTTCTTCTTGTCAATGTCCTTACTCTACATCTCATCATCACATGCAATCTTTCTCTTTATCTCTATCCTGAGTGCTGTGAGCAGTAGTGCCCTTGGCTTCAGCCCCTTGCACGCCAGGGGCAGTTTTGACAATTACAGAAAGATTCTATTTATCAAATAAGAATTCATCACACTCTTCACCAGCCAGAACTAATCACAGGTCCAGGGCCTGAAATTATGACCAGCCTGATAACAATATGTATGACATTCAAATGTAAGCCAGAAGAAATTTTCTGCTGCAAAAACAACTGCTTAAATTTTGCTGCATTTTCAAACATCCGCATGCTGCTCAACTTCCACAGAAGATACACTATCTCAAGCAGACACACCAAAATTGCCAAATCCCAAAATATGACAATGTCCTTTGCCCCAAAGTCTCTCATTAATCCAGTGCATGGGAATGGGCTCATTGAGATCTTTGAAGAGGTTGGTGACAACAAAAGAAATTTGGATTGATGTGTCACTAACTGCTTTGAAAATCTCAAAGGTTCCATTTGAATTGAGCTCTGGGTGTAAATATGAATTCTCCAGTAGCACTGGAGCCTTTGGAATAGATGGGTTCAATAAGGATTCCCCCCATAACTGGAGGAAAAATTGCAGCATATGTTTTTGCTGACCTACCCCAGATGATAACCTACAGAAGTAATGATAAAAATTAAAATTAAAATGAAAATTAAAATTAAAATAAATAAAAAATAAAAATAAAAATAGAAATAAAAATAGAAATAAAAATAAAAATAAAACTCAAAATAAAAATAAAAATAAAAATAAAGATAAAAATAAAAATAAAAATAAAAATAAAAATAAAAATAAAAATAAAAATAAAAATAAAAATAAAAATAAAAATAAAAATAAAAATAAAAATAAAAATAAAAATAAAAATAAAAATAAAAATAAAAATAAAAATAAAAATAAAAATAAAAATAAAAATAAAAATAAAAATAAAAATAAAAATAAAAATAAAAATGAAAATAAAAATAAAAATAAAAATAAAAATAAAAATAAAAATAAAAATAAAAATAAAAATAAAAATAAAAATAAAAATAAAAATAAAAATAAAAATAAAAATAAAAATAAAAAAAATAAAAATAAAAATAAAAATAAAAATAAAAATAAAAATAAAAATAAAAATAAAAATAAAAATAAAAATAAAAATAAAAATAAAAATAAAAATAAAAATAAAAATAAAAATAAAAATAAAAATAAAAATAAAAATAAAAATAAAAATAAAAATAAAAATAAAAATAAAAATAAAAATAAAAATAAAAATAAAAATAAAAATAAAAATAAAAATAAAAATAAAAATAAAAATAAAAATAAAAATAAAAATAAAAATAAAAATAAAAATAAAAATAAAAATAAAAATAAAAATAAAAATAAAAATAAAAATAAAAATAAAAATAAAAATAAAAATAAAAATAAAAATAAAAATAAAAATAAAAATAAAAATAAAAATAAAAATAAAAATAAAAATAAAAATAAAAATAAAAATAAAAATAAAAATAAAAATAAAAAATAAAAATAAAAATAAAAATAAAAATAAAAGTAAGAATAAAAAGAAAAGTAAAAGTAACAAGAAAAGTAAAAATGAAATAAAAATATGAAAAAAATACAATAACAATAACAATAAAAGTAAAAATAATGAAAAAATAAAAATAAAAAATAGGACATTCATTTTCCTATGCCCCCAATCCTTTATTTCACAGGTTTTTAAATCTTTGGGATGTGACCTTCACACAGACTGATCCTTTATTTCATGGGGTTTCAAGAATTCATTTTTTTTGGAAATTTGGCGCCGCAGCCCTGTAGCTAGGTATCTGCAACCCTTATAGAAAATATTTTTAATTTTGGAAGCATTGTAACACCTAAAAAATTCATTCCAAAAATCCAAAAAAAATGGACTTTCTCATTCAATTGTTGAATCCTTTTCTTTTTCTTTTCAATTAATTTATTTTGGTGATTCAAGCTCTGAAAAATTTATAAAAACAATGAAATAGGTTTTTTAAATTTCTATGGGATCTTTTGGATATATCCTTGGCCTCAAAAAACATATTCAAAAATAAAACACTTCAAAGTAGCAAATCATTTCAAAGTTTTTTTTCACATCTGGCGCAGTCAGAATAGTTTTTTTATGAATCTTTTGATGATTTTCAAAATTTCTGCAAAAGAAAATTGAGGGAAACTTTGGTGTCAGATGTGAAAAAGAACATTGAAGGGGAATTGTGATTTTGGATTCAGTTGTTGGGGGCCAAGAATAAATCAAAGTTCCCAATAAATTAACAAAGATTTTTGATTGTTTTTGTAATTTTTTTAAAGCTTGAAACCCCAAAAAAATTCATTTGAAAAGGCAAACAAAAGGATAAGAAAAAAAATCAGAAATTTCCTTTTTTGAATCTTTGGAATGAATTAGTTAAGCTGTAAGAAAACATCCACAAAAGCCCAAAAAAATAATACAAAGCTATTTAAAACTTCTATTAAGGTTCCAAGATCTTAAATCACCCCAAACAATTCATTGAAAATTCAAAGGAAATGATCCAACAATACAATGAGAAATTTGATTTATTTTTTACTTTTTCTATTTTTTTTATTTTAATTTTTTTATTTTAATTTTAATTTTTAAATGAATTATTTATGGTTTGATATTAAATCTAAGTTATCCCCAAAATAATAGGCTAGAGCTCTGTCCTTTTTTTAACCTTCTGGAATCTTAAATCACCAAATAAAAATTAATTAAACATTCAATGGGAAATTGTTTTTTTCAAATGTAATTTATCAGGTTTTATAATGCTTCAAAAATTACCAAAGATTTTTCATAAGTGTTTCAGACAGCTAGCCACAGGTCTGCGGCGGCTAATCTTCAAAAGGATTAATTCTTGAAAATGCATGAAATAAAGAATTTGTCTGTCTGAGGGTGACATCAAAAAGACATAAAAATCAGTGAAATAAAGGATTGGGGGAATGAGAAAATTGATGGCCAATAATAAATAATGAATAATAAATAGAAAATAATAAATAGTAAATAGTAAATAATAAATAATAAATAAGAAATAAGAAATAAGAAATAAGAAATAAGAAATAAGAAATAAGAAATAATAAATAATAAATAATAAATAATAAATAATAAATAATAAATAATAAATAATAAATAATAAATAATAAATAATAAATAATAAATAATAAATAATAAATAATAAATAATAAATAATAAATAATAAATAATAAATAATAAATAATAAATAATAAATAATAAATAATAAATAATAAATAATAAATAATAAATAATAAATAATAAATAATAAATAATAAATAATAAATAATAAATAATAAATAATAAATAATAAATAATAAATAATAAATAATAAATAATAAATAATAAATAATAAATAATAAATAATAAATAATAAATAATAAATAATAAATAATAAATAATAAATAATAAATAATAAATAATAAATAATAAATAATAAATAATAAATAATAAATAATAAATAATAAATAATAAATAATAAATAATAAATAATAAATAATAAATAATAAATAATAAATAATAAATAATAAATAATAAATAATAAATAATAAATAATAAATAATAAATAATAAATAATAAATAATAAATAATAAATAATAAATAATAAATAATAAATAATAAATAATAAATAATAAATAATAAATAATAAATAATAAATAATAAATAATAAATAATAAATAATAAATAATAAATAATAAATAATAAATAATAAATAATAAATAATAAATAATAAATAATAAATAATAAATAATAAATAATAAATAATAAATAATAAATAATAAATAATAAATAATAAATAATAAATAATAAATAATAAATAATAAATAATAAATAATAAATAATAAATAATAAATAATAAATAATAAATAATAAATAATAAATAATAAATAATAAATAATAAATAATAAATAATAAATAATAAATAATAAATAATAAATAATAAATAATAAATAATAAATAATAAATAATAAATAATAAATAATAAATAATAAATAATAAATAATAAATAATAAATAATAAATAATAAATAATAAATAATAAATAATAAATAATAAATAATAAATAATAAATAATAAATAATAAATAATAAATAATAAATAATAAATAATAAATAATAAATAATAAATAATAAATAATAAATAATAAATAATAAATAATAAATAATAAATAATAAATAATAAATAATAAATAATAAATAATAAATAATAAATAATAAATAATAAATAATAAATAATAAATAATAAATAATAAATAATAAATAATAAATAATAAATAATAAATAATAAATAATAAATAATAAATAATAAATAATAAATAATAAATAATAAATAATAAATAATAAATAATAAATAATAAATAATAAATAATAAATAATAAATAATAAATAATAAATAATAAATAATAAATAATAAATAATAAATAATAAATAATAAATAATAAATAATAAATAATAAATAATAAATAATAAATAATAAATAATAAATAATAAATAATAAATAATAAATAATAAATAATAAATAATAAATAATAAATAATAAATAATAAATAATAAATAATAAATAATAAATAATAAATAATAAATAATAAATAATAAATAATAAATAATAAATAATAAATAATAAATAATAAATAATAAATAATAAATAATAAATAATAAATAATAAATAATAAATAATAAATAATAAATAATAAATAATAAATAATAAATAATAAATAATAAATAATAAATAATAAATAATAAATAATAAATAATAAATAATAAATAATAAATAATAAATAATAAATAATAAATAATAAATAATAAATAATAAATAATAAATAATAAATAATAAATAATAAATAATAAATAATAAATAATAAATAATAAATAATAAATAATAAATAATAAATAATAAATAATAAATAATAAATAATAAATAATAAATAATAAATAATAAATAATAAATAATAAATAATAAATAATAAATAATAAATAATAAATAATAAATAATAAATAATAAATAATAAATAATAAATAATAAATAATAAATAATAAATAATAAATAATAAATAATAAATAATAAATAATAAATAATAAATAATAAATAATAAATAATAAATAATAAATAATAAATAATAAATAATAAATAATAAATAATAAATAATAAATAATAAATAATAAATAATAAATAATAAATAATAAATAATAAATAATAAATAATAAATAATAAATAATAAATAATAAATAATAAATAATAAATAATAAATAATAAATAATAAATAATAAATAATAAATAATAAATAATAAATAATGAATGATATATGATAAATAATAAATAATAAATAGTAAATAGTAAATAATAAATAAAAAATAAAAAATAAAAAATTCAGAATAAAAAATGAAGAATAGGTAATCAAAATCCTCATGCCCCCAATTCTTTATTTCACCAAATATCACGTCTGCCTGCCGTTGCGCACCTCTGCTGCCACACAGACAAATACTTTACTTCACGGTTCTTTTGAGAATGTATTTTTATTTCATTTTGGACGCCCCAGTCCTGAAGCTGTGGTTCATAAACACCCCAAAACAATCTTTTTTAATTTTGGAGGAATTAGAACCCCTCCAAAAACCAAATCAAAGAATTGAAAAATTCCGCAAAAACCAATTTTTCAATGGGTTTTTGAATTCTTATTTTAACTATTTTGATTATTCTTTTGGGTTATATCCGCTATAAGGATGTTTAAAACATTCAAAAACCTTCCAAAAAGCTTTTCCTAGGTTTTTTGGATGTATCTCTTGACCTTAACAAATTCCTTCAAAGAACCAAAGAAGTCAAAAAAATAAAATTTCTCATTGGACATTTGCATCCTTTTACTTTCCTTTTGATTTCATTTTTTTTCCCAATTGAAGATATCAAAAAGTCAAAAAACATTCATAGAGAATTTCACAATTCCTTTCAGATTTTTTGGATTTATCACAATACCTTGACAAATTCCTTCAGAAAAGCCAAAAATTTGAAAAAACTAATTTTCTTGTTAGAATTTTGGATCCTTTTGTTTCCCTTTTTATTATTTTGTTTTGGTGATTCAACCTCTTGAAAATTTAACAAAACTTTTCAAGATATCTTCAAAGTCCCATCAATATACCATATCTACTAGAGTCTCCAATTGCCAGCAACACACTTAGACCTATCAAAAGATAAAGCTGGGGAATATTGAACAAGCAAAGATACTACCAAATCAAAAAAAAAGAAAAGAAAAGAAAAGAAAAGAAAAGAAAAGAAAAGAAAGAGAAATTTTACTTTCAGGTTCTCAGGAACTTTTTCCAAAAGATTGGGTGTCTGGGTGGTGAAGGTTACATGTCCAGAGAACAACCATCCACCTTCCTTTAATCCTTCCACTCATCCCATCCACAGAAGATTCCAAGGGGGAAAAAGGAGGTGGTTGAGAATTTATCCAATGCTGGAGGTCCCCAATTAAAAATGCTCTGCTCTCTTATACAAAAGTGTTTATCACCTATCCATTAAAATCTCCATACCATTTGCAACAAAAGATCACAAAAAAATGCACTTGATGGCAAAACTCCTGTTGAAGCACTCATGATGGAACTCCAGAATTATGCCTTTTTCTAAAAAGTTAAAAACATGAATGGTCAAATCACTTCATTTTTTACTTCTCACCATGATTTCATAAAACCTCTCATACTCTTCCTAACTCTGATAATGATGGAGTGTACATATAAAAAAAAAAGTTTTGCATGTCCCTTCTTCATATTCTTGGAGTCAACAATTTTTGCTGAAGTCTCTCAGTTTCCTTCTGTTTTTATCTCAAGAGAAAAACCAGAACTATGAATGGGCCTTGACTCCACTTCAGGAAATTTTAACAGAAAAAAAACCTAGTTTTATTTTTACAGACAAGGAACAAGCACTTATCAGTTCAATTGAAACAGTTTTACCTGAATCTCATCATTTTCTTAGTGTCTGGCAACTTTTCAGAAATATTCAAACTCATTGCAGGAAGCACTTTAAACCTGCAGATTAAGGTAATCTATTCTGGAAACAATGGAATCAGTTTTTCTATTCAAAATCTTAATCAAGCTATCACATAAAAATCACCAAAATTTAACTGGTCTCAAATCCTCCCACTTCTGACTACTTACTTGACAACTGGATTCCTTTAAGAATAATATTTTTCTCCTATTTTGCCAAAAAAAAAAATCACTTTAAAAATAAAAGTACCTCCAGAATAGAAGGCCTACAGCCCTACATTAAAAAATTCATCAATTTTTGTATTGGCTCTTTGCATAATGTAGTTCCAAAAAATTTACAGTTACATCACCATCCAAAACCATGAGAGAGCCATTGAAGCCTCTCAGAAAGAATTCAAGCATCTCAATGGTTTAACTCACTGTGTGGATCATCATTCTGGAAAAATCAGCCGCTTTTCCCTCAAAAACATTGATTCATTTCATCAAGTTCCTGAATCTTCCACCAATAGAAACAACTGTGATTACTCTTCTTATGTTTTAGAAAGCCCATCAGGGAACCTGGCCAAGTTTTACTTTGTCTGCACCAAGCTGGACTTTGTCAGGTGCCTAGAGGGCTTGATTTAGTTGGTATTGCGGGTTTTAAAACTTGGCACCTGACCAAGTTCGTCTTGGCCCAGATAAAAGCTGGTTACACCAAAATTACAAGCCTCCCTACCTGCAACTTTCAACTATTTTCTTCATTTCATTTCATTTCCTTGTAATTTGTGGGTCAAAGGGCCCAGCTTTGATCCAATTCAAAACCAACTTTGCAAGGCGCCAGGCCAATTTGGCCATGTGCCAACTGGCACTTGACAGGGGGCCAAGTTTGCCTGTTTTTGGGCGCCACAGGCGCTTTACAAAAAAGACACAGAACTTGGACAGTTTCCCAGACAGGCTTTATACACCATACCTGGGTATACCATGTATTCAAAAAGTCAAATTAGCTATTAGAAAAAGTGAAAGTTTCCAACTTGAAGCTTTTATTTTTATTTTGCTTTCTCAAGTTAACTCTGGAGCCTGATACAACTGAAGAATCTGAAAAACTCAAATTTCCAACAAGCAAAATTAATTAAAAACTTTATTTCACTGAACTGTTTGAAGAATTTACCCAGTTGCTGCCGGGAGAACAGCCATATTATCTGAGTGAAAGCAAGAAGCTATACAGTGGAAAATATCAACTTAATCTGATTCAAAAGCCCAACTCCACTTAAAGATCCACAGTATACGGAAGAACCAAAGGAGTAGCAAATAATTTCCAGAAGATCTCTCAGTCCTCAAGTAAATGATATCCATATGGTTGTGAATATTTAGAAGAACCCAAGAGGAGAGGAAGGCCAAAGAAGAAATTCATAGCAAATTCCAAGGTCAGCCACCATTCTTTGGAAAAAAAATATATAAACTTTCATAATTGATATTTTCTTCCTATGTGTTCAGGTTTCAATAATTTGGAAGGCCAAAAAAGGGAAGGGGAAGGGAAAAAAGAAGGGGGAATCAAAGGAAGAGGTAATTTTATATCTATACTTATTTTTTCATGAATGGATTTTTTTGATGAGTCCTTGTAATTTTTTTGAAAACTATTGGTTTAAATTTTTGATAGCTTGAATCACCAAAAAACTTTAAATCAAAGGAAAATAACAGGATGCAAATTTCCAATGAGAAATATGAATTTTTTGAATTTTTTGGTTTTTTGAAGGAATTTTTTAAGGTAAAAGGATACATCCAAAAAATATGAAGAAAATATTTCAAAGCTCTGTGAATGTTTCTTGAAATATTTGGTAGCTGAAATAAATAAAAAAAAATAATTAAAATAGCCAAAATAAGAATTCAAAAACCCATGGAAAAACTGGTCTTTTCAGAGTTCTTCAATTTTTTGATTCCATTTTTGGAGGGGTTCTAATGCCTCCAAAATTACCAAACCTTTTTTCATGGGGCTTATGAACCCCAGCTACAGGAATCTGGCATCAGAACTCAAAAAAATACATTCTTGAAAGTACTTTGAAACAAAGTGTTTGTCTGTGTGGCAGCAGAGGCGTGCAGCAGCGGGTAGGGATAATATTCAGCAAAATAAAGGATTATGGATGTGAGAAAATGAATGCCCTAAACAATAATCAATAAAATAAGGTCAAATAATGGAAAGAAAAAAATTAAACATAATCTTCTTTGTTTGGTTTCATGATTTTAATCCAATTGTTTGGTGGAAACAATAGGTACTAAGAATCTGAAGCTCCCTTACTTTCCACCATTTTTTTATTTTTTTGATGAAATCAAAAAACTGTTTGAATTTAAGTAAAACATCACGTATGCAGTACATTGTCATGGGGAAGTCAAAAAAAGAAGAACTTGAGGATTGGGGTTGAAAAAAAATAAATCCCTAGAAACAAAAAATTTTGGAAATTTGCTATCTTGCTTTGTATTTTGGCATAGAAGATAGGAATACCACTTATCTCCTTCTGAATTTTTTTTTAAAATTTAAATTTACATAGTTAATTATTCCATCATTGGAAATAAAACATTTATTATTTTGTTTAATCACATTGGGGATATTTTCTATAAAATATAGCTGCTCTTCTGACTTTTCCAAGAATCAAAAGACATTAGGGGAGGGTTTCTTATTTTGGTTTTCAATTGTTTATTTTTCCTTTTTTTTTATGATTTATTTTCTTGTTCTAATTGTAATGATTGTTTGTAAGTTTGTTTATTTGTGCTATTTGATTGCACTGGTTTTGCTTGGTTTTATTTTTTATTAAATCTTTCTTCTTTTGGAGATTCTATAGTTTTCTAGAAGGTTTTTATAATTTCTTGCTATTTTTGATAAAATTTATGTAATAAATGTATGTCTGGAGTTGGATTGCTTTCCAGACTTGTTTTTTAAAAATCTATATCCATAACATCAGATTCAGTGTTCTTGAAGCCAGATTTCCTCATTATATTAAAGGAAATATTTTAGAAGATTTTTCTATGCAATTCTTTGTTTAAGCTATATTTATTATATTTCTTTGCCTTATTTCCTAATTTTGGAAATGAAAAATGCCTTTTTATTTTCTTTCTTTCTTCTTTATTTTGTTTTATTTTGAAGATTGGGCTATAATGGTTTGAAGTGTTCAATTTATATTTATATCCTTTCCTTCATTCATTTATTCCTAATGTATATATCAAGGAAACAAGATAAACTGATGGGTTGTATAGTTTGTGGAAATAATAGTTGGCTAAATTTGACTAACTACAAGTGTACAGTTTTCTGGAGAGGTATCTTGTGATCAAGGATTTCAGAATTTTGGAAAGAAGACTATTATTATTTGGATAATATTTGATCTTTCTTTTACAAAACTCTACACTGTTTTTTTTTTTTAGAATTATCACCGTGAGCCACCACCTTGAGTATCACTTTGATTATGCCAAGTGCCTGGTTCCCTGCTCCTGAGCTTGATACATTCAGTGTGTTAGGAATTGAGTCAAGTTGAACAATTGTTACAAACAAATGGAATTGTTAATTTGTTGACTGATAGGTGTGCCTATTGAATTGGGGAGATAGCATTAATGTTTCTCATTAGTATTTTTTCATCCCAACCCCACCCACTCAGTTCAATTTTAAACACTCAATGGAAAAGTTAAAACGCCATCCAGAGTTGCAAGGCCAGAATTTGACCAAAAAAATACTCATTGCTACGTACTGGAGGGGTAGCCAGAATCATACAACAGTACCTGGTGGACATGTGTAATCCATCACAGGTAAAGAGCTGTTTACTGTGCTGTTATTTACCAGCCAAATGCGCTTGTGTTACTTTGGAGGTTTGGGTCAATTGATTGGCCATGCAAAAAACAGAAACAAGAAGGAAGGTGGTGAGAGAGAGTAAACTTGAGCACACTGATTTTTCATGCGCCAGTAGAAATCTCAATGAAATGAAGCAAAGTTTTTTTTTTGGGGGGGGGAGGGAGGGAGGGGTGAATGTGAATTAGATTGGGTTGAGCAGGTACCTTGATACGTTGTGCATGGTTGGTCTGTTCACGGACCACCCTTGATACATTTACCACAAAAACAATTTTGTACAATGGAACCCTTGGCATATTGACCATCACAATTAAAGGTGTTGGGGGTGTGGGCGATAATGCTTGAAACGGATGAGGTTACAACGGATGATATTAAAGCCAAAAGTTGAAATTATATGAACATGATGAACATTGATTGTTCTAATTTGATCTTTAATTTTTTTTGGTTCTTCTAGGCGAATTTCCTGGAATTTGTTGCGCAATGGATGATGGATGGGATGAACAAGAGGCGAGCAATGTGATGTGAGTTAAATCAAGTCTGTGATTTGTGTAAGGATGTGTGATAGGAAAAAATAATGTCACACACCTAAATACATACTTATGTCACACTTTCTCACATGTCACCAACATTGTATATAGATATATAACCTGATCATCCACCCGCCCCGGGACCAGACTCTCTCCTCATCAAGAGTGGATCCCGGAACGCCCAAACCGTGCTCACGGAAGGTGGTGGTGGATGCTTAGGTAAGTACTTGATGATGCAATAATTGAGAGTGGATCCTGGAACGCCCAAACCGTGCTGTATGAAGGTGGTGGTGGATGCTTAGTGGTGGATGCTCAGGGTAAATACATAAAGGAACTTTACAGGTTAAAAGCGGGCTCACCAGATTAGCCAAAGGAACGGATTTTATGGAAAAGCGGTACAAAAAGAAAAACAAAGACTGGTTAAACAAAAATTTGGCTGAAGCGGCACCTGACACCACCAACCCCATGATGGGGGAACCAAGCAACTCGCCGGGGGCATTTGTCTTGAAGACGGAATTCAAATTGCAATTTGAAACCCTACAAACAACTCTTAACCAACAATTTCAGCGTGTGGAGGCGGCCATGAGCAGGATGGCAACCCAACAGGAGTCCATCCAGATCCCAGTACCACCACACTTAGACTTACCTACGCGACCAACCAGCAATCCGTTGTGCTTGAAGTTTGTCAAGGATCCCATGTTGTTCCACTGGAACATCAACACAAAACAACTGTTCCTAGCATTTGATGGATCCAACTTTAATGTGTGGGAGGGGGCGGTTGACCGTACCCTCCGGCAGGCCTTCAATTGCAATCCAACATTCCTAGGGGATCCCACTAACTTTAGTGACCTCACAACAACAGAGAACCAAGCTATTGTGAACCTACTACGTAACACGGTCAAAAATGAACTCTACGCAATTGTTGAAGCTTCCCAGGTCAAATTGGGGAAGGCAATTTACAACTTGCTGGTGGACACGTGCAAGCAATCAGACAGGCGTCACAAACTTGCAGTGGCGGAGAAGATGGTGGTGCTACTCACCTCTCCCAAGGCAGATATGGGTTGGATCACCTCTTTCCATACAGTTATGGCCAACCTAAACAAGCTTGACATCACCCGGAAAAAATTAGTCGGGCTGCTCGTACAATCAGTGGCAACGGCACCTCCGGGCATCAATGAAAAGACCTGAGATTACTTGGTGTCCCAGCAGCTGAACAATGCAAAGACCATCGCACAATTTCTGGATGTAGCAAACGTTCTCCAGGGTGCAATTGGTAAGCTACGTGCAAAGGCTATGGGAGGAGCCAATCTGATGGACCTAGACAAAATTCAGGCTTTTTGGCGGCGCTACGTCCCTCCTTAGCATCAAGGCCAAACTCAGCCACCATCCAAGCCAAATCTGTCAGTTGATTGTGCCACATACTACGCAGGAAAACAGAAATTGGAGGCTCTCCTGGACACCTACGGTTGTGCCTGCCGGTACTGCAGTACTGGCGGCCATTGGTAGGCGGACTGCTTGATCTTCTGGGCGGATGTCCAAATGGGGAAGATACTGGTTCCGCCGACCAACCATGCGGCGCATAAATCAAGGTACTTACCTCCTCAACGCCCAAGCAGGGATCACCGTTGAAAGGACCAGCTGCAGGTGATCAACATGCCGGAGATGGACGGTGGCAAGATATTATTTGATTCTGGGGCTAGCGCACACGTGAGTGGCCCCTCCCGCTATTTCTCCCTGACATCTTATCTTTCCCAACCAAAGCGATTCCTCCGAGCCGCTGACAAACACCACTTCACCGCCTCAACTATTGGAAGCCTCACAATCCCAACAAAAACAGGGACAATGACAATTGATGACGTGTACCTATGTCCGGAGGTTAATGGGATCATACTGTCAACAGGGCGTCTGCTGTCGGAGGGGTGGAAACTGACTTACTCAGGGCTGAAGGCCGTCCTGACCGATCCTTTGGGGAATGATTATAATACTTCTTTCTGTAACTACTGCTGGATAATACCGACTTGCATATTGGAAAACAGAGCAATGAAACTTTCCTCAAAGCATTCCTTTGACCCATATAAATGGCATGTACACCTAGGCCATTCCTCCGAGGCAGTTGTGAGACAGTTCCTGAGAACACACTACCCAGATGAGATCATTGGCGTAAGACGGTCATTTTTCTGCAAGCAATGCGCCATCTCAAAAAGTCTGGACCGGAAGGCGCCAGGCGTTGAGTCTGGGATTGCTCAAGATGCGCCTCTCAACCTCTTTGTAACAGATGTTTTGGGCCCTTTTGAGGAGGAATTGATTGGCGCCAGGTTTCTCTTGACCTTCAGAGACCATGCGACTACGTACACATTCATTGCAACCCTGAAGTCAAGATCAGAGGTGCCCAACAAGATCATGGGCTGGCTGGAGAACATCAAAATCACCGGAGGGTCCTATCCCAAGTATATCAGGAGCAAAAACGCGGCGGAATACACTGGCCCGCTTAAGCGCAAGATTGAACCATTGGGAATCCAAATGGCCTCCATTCCCCCGTACCACCCGGAGCAAAATGGGGAGGCTGAAAGGGTTAATTAAACGCTGGGTGATCTGGCAAGGACCATGTTGCATGAAAGCGGCATGGATAGGAAATTTTGGTCATTTTCTTGTTAGAATTATGGCCAGCAATTAGCTTAGGCAAATGAGCAGTATTTAAAGCAAAAGAAATGCTGGACACTGGGTGTCAATATTGTCTAATGGGGCTCTCACAATGGGGCAATATCTTGGATGAATTTGATTGGAATGATGAATGAATGGATGGAAAACAGCAGGGAGAAGGGCTCCTTAAGTAAAAAAGATTGGCCTCTTGTGAGCCCATGATACAACAAGCCAAAAGGCAAATTTTCCGCCCCAAAAAAGCTCTACAGGATCTACTGGCCTTGTTACTTGGTTTGGACTACATCAACCCACATGGCATCAGTCCCTGAACCCTTACAACCAGCCTATTCCGGTTATTTCTGGTGTTTCCACCTCAATGGGGCTGAACCGGCCCCTTAAATGTTCAATCCCCTTGGCTGGTTGTCCTTTAAAACCAGCCATGATGACCTTTATTGCCTTGTTTACGGGCTGGTTGCCTCATGCAGCCAGCCCCTGGCCCCTCAAATGGGCCAGGTGGGACCCAGGGCACACCTGGGTCCAGTCTCAGACTCACATGGGGGGGTGTGACCAGCGGACATGCTGTCCCCCCCCTCTTTCTATCAAATCCCTGGTGGGGGCGGTGAAATCCCCTCACCAGGGGCCCTGGGGGTTGATACCCCCAGGGCGTTGTCAAGTAAATTGGCCTGGGAGGTGATCAGGTCCCCCCAGGCCCATTGCTCCTCCCCCTTGGTAAAGGGGGTGGAGAGTGCCCCTATCCTGTTTGGTTGCATTAACCAATTGATGGTGGGGGGGTGATGAAATCCACCCCACCTGCTGGTCGCTACTCTTGCGGCCGGTGCCGCCACCCCCTTGGGCAAGGGGGTGGTCAGGTCCCCCCTGCCCTGAACGACCGCGCTGTCGCGGTTGGTCGCTGGCTGGTTCAACCCAGCCAGCCTGCCCCCATCCCCTTCGCGGAGGCAAGCAAGGGGAGGGGGAGCAAGCCGGGGGCGCGAGCCCCAGCTCTGTGGCGCTGGTTGCCTTGCGCGACCAGCCAGGCCCGCGCGGGATCCCTTGGCCGCGCGACAGCCCCCCGGCGGGCCGTTGGGCCCTGTGTAGGCCGCACCAAGGAACACAGGCGGCCCTGAACGGGCGGCGGCCCCTAGCGGGCCGCGACAGGGGCAGCGGCCCCAATGGGCCGCTCCAAGCCCAAATTGTGAGAATTACATACTTTGGCGGGCCAGCCCGTCTTGCCAAGTATGTCAATAATAAAGCTTGGGCCCTCTTATGCCCAAATAACCCCATCTGGCTTGGGTGGCCCATCCACCCTGGCGGGCCCGTGAGGGCCCGTGTCCCAAAAGAGCATAAAAATGTGTTTTGGCGCCTAAATGCCCAAAACCAATAACACCCACATAGGCCAACGTGGCCCATGTGATGTACAATGGGCCGTGGGCGCCCATTTTTGCATCCCATTTGGATTACACACTCCTATGCACATTACCTGAGTGCATCCGCATTTGAACATTTCTTACCAAGTTGCGGCCTACATCATGAAACGGCTCCCAAATTCAAGGACTGAAAACAAGACTCCTCTAGAACTCATTTGCGGAGCGGCCCCCAATCTTGTGATCATCTATCCTTTTGGGGCAGAAGAAATTGTCTACATGCCCTCGAAACGCCGGGGGAAACTAGAGGAGAGGGCACAACACTGCTGCTTGCTTGGCTTTCCCCCTGGGGGAGCAGGGTGGCTATTTTGGTCAGAGAAGGAACAAAGGGTCATACACTCTACCTTTGCCATCTTTCCTTTCTTCCAGGCGCTACCAGTCCAGGCGGTGGCAAGCGCCACAATAGATATCATCAGTAATATATGTCTTGGAGAGGAAGCAACTGACAAAATAGCTGCGGATGAAGAGGCGGCAATAGATGCTTTGCCCAGGACGATTGAGAGGGCGGTTCCTTTCTCAATGCCCGAGGCACTGAAAGGAGAGTGGGCTGCAGAGTGGCTGCAATCAGGGGAAGATGAAATTCAGCAATTTGACGACCTTGATGTGTGGGAACCGGTTTGACCGCACGCAGGAATGAAAGTCTTAGGGGAAAAATTTGTCCTGGCACATAAAAGGGACTCGGAAGGGAGATTAACACAACATAAATTGCGGTGTGTCGCCAAAGGATGCAGCCAACGGATGGGAATAGACGTATATGAAATCTGTACCGACTGCCTCACTGAATACCCTTTGGCTACTCCTGGCAATAGCGCATCATGGTGGTTTTCCTCTGGCTAGCTTTGACGTCAGTGCGGCGTATCTATACGGGCCAATAGAAGGCAAAGTATACATGCAGCCACCCGTGCTGGTCTGTCCACAATGGAAAGGTTTTGTGATGAAGCTAAAAAAGGCAATGTTTGGGACAAGACAGGCAGCAAGGTGCTGGTAGAAACACTTCAAGTTGGTTGTGGAGAAGGTGGTATTACGGGCCAGTGAGCTGGAAGATTCCCTCTACCTCTGCCGGGATGGCAGCAAGTTTTTTATTGTGTGGCTGCATGTTGATGACGGGGTCGTGATGGCGTGGTTGGACCGGATGCTGGCACAATTCAAGGAAGGAGTGGAAAGCCAACTAAAGATCAAGTGGAAGGCGTTGGTGGACAAGATTGTTGGGATAAAGGTCTGGACAGCAAAGGAGGAAATGAGGTTGGACCAGTCACTATTTTCCCAGGAGATAATTGATACCTACCCGCGACAGGCCCACCTCAAAAGGGCGCCGTTATCTGAAATTAGAATGGAGACAAACACTGGTGATGCGATAGACATAACAGAGTAACAATCTTTTGTTGGCTTGCTGATGTATCTTGCATGCGGGACACGCCCTGATATTGCCTATTCAGTTAATCAACTAGCTAGGTTCAGCTCATGCCCGTCCACCATCCACTGGCAACAACTATACCACCTTTTCAGTTACCTGAAGAGCTCTGTTGATCAACAACTTCTTTATACCTGGGAGGGCTCCGGGGGTCTCTGTATGTGGGCAGATGCTAGCTTTGGGGGTGAACACAAATGTTCTACCAGTGGTTATGTAATCCGGTACAATGACAACACGGTAGTCTGGGGGGCAAAGCAGCAAACTGTTATAGCATTGTCTACCTGTGCCGCGGAATATGTAGCGCTTTCCAAGGGGTCCCAACTGCTAGCGCACCTACGTCTAACTCTGTCTGACCTTGATTTTCAATGTGCCTCAACAATATACTGTGACAATGAGGCGGCCATCCTTATAGCAACTAGCAACTGATTGAGAAAAAGAACAAAATATTTGGATCAAGCCTTCTATTTTGTGAATGACCTCATCCAAAGGGACAAGATTGGCCTGCAATGGACTAGCTGGGCCACACAGCAAGCCGACATCATGACAAAGCCCCTTGGCCCCAACAAGCACGCCATTGGGTTATTCAGGGACATTATTGAGGGAGGGGGTGTAAGGATGCGTGATAGGACACAATAATGTCACACACCTAAATACATACTTATGTCACACTTTCTCACATGTCACCAACCTTGTATATAGATATATAACCTGATCATCCACCCGCCCTGGGACCAGACTCTCTGCTCATCAAGAGTGGATCCCGGAATGCCCAAACCGTGCTCACGGAAGGTGGTGGTGGATGCTTAGGTAAGTACTTGATGATGCAATAATTGAGAGTGGATCCCAGAATGCCCAAACCATGCTGACAGAAGGTGGTGGTGGATGCTTAGTGGTGGATGCTCAGGGCAAATACATAAAGGAACTTTACAATTTGAAGACAGCGCAAATAGGCTTGTATTGGTGAAGTGCGCAAAACGCAAAGAAAATGAGAAGCAGGGTTACAAAGGTGTATTTTACCGCAGAATCAATGACTTCACATAAAACGCCGAGAATAGCACGGTTTAAGTGGTGCTATTATTGATAATGAGATCCCCAGAGTCACAGTGTCTTCCTGGCATTGGCTCAAGTGGGCATGTATTCACCAGGGGTCTGACCATTGTCTTTTCTAAGGGGTTGATATGGAGCTAAGGTTCTCAATTGTTTTGGTCAGTGCCCTAGTGCAACTCTTACTGGTATTGTGTGGGTTGGCCCCTTTTCCTTGCCCTTATATGGGTTTTGTTGCAGTCTTGGGCTACTTGGCTTTGGTTCCCTGGGCAACTTCTTGTAAAGCAAGTGGTGCCCATTCAGGATGTTCATGGGCCGGGCCAACCCGCTGGGTACCTGTACCGGGTGGGTATTTAGCCGGGTTTGGGTCAGGTGTTCTCTAAAAAACCCTATGCTGACCCGACCCGCCTGAAGCTGCCGCGGCTGCAGGTCCGGGTTTGGGCAGCTCCATTGGATGATGCGCCAGGCCATGGGTACCCCCAAAAAATAAAACATCACTTTTGACTTGTCTTTATTCTTCTCTACCTCCATATTTTGTCTTTTCATATGTTTTTGGGCTCTCTAATTATCACCTTATACATCATTTTTAGAAGTATCAAGTGATACCAAAATTTGATGCCCTAAATTTTCAAAAAAAAAATAAAGCCCGGTGGGGCCCCATGACCCGCTGTTGGCCCGCAAATACCCGCCAAGACCCGCGGGTACCCAACACGGATTTGGGTGTGGATTTAGGGGTAGTTGACCCGACCCGCTAAGACCCGCCTACTGGTGGGTCGGGTATGGGTAGCAATTTTTTCTGCCAACCCCCCCATGAACACCCTGAGTGCCTATAGAGACGCACCCGGCTGTGATTGCCATGCGCTTGCACACAGAAACGAGCAACGACTTGTACGTAAAAGAGAGAGTCAAACGTCAGGTTGCAGACAGCCAGTACAGAGGGCTTCTTCGACACTACCATTGTCAAATCCACGATGCCTTGGGGCGCCAACGCCAGGAGGGCGCCCAGAACATGATGACTGCCATCGGCACCGCAAAGGACCGCTATCACTGGATACGGGCGCATCAGTAAGCGTTCTTAGAAATAACTCACATGATGGGATGAAACATGACTAACATATGACATACCTTGGACCGCTGCTTGAAACAGGTCAGGAGAATCTGGTCCAATACCCGACCGTAATTGGAGCAGCCTAGGACAGAAAGAGTCAGGACACCCAATCCTGCTACGCCTCCGTTGGCAACCCTTGCATGTACCGGCGAGCTAATCCAACTGGGTGTTTGCCCCACTCCACTTAGGGCATAGTGCTACCCCACCCGGTTAGGACGAAGTGGGCTGACGGATCGGGACTGGAGCCGAAAGAAGGGGCCGGGCAGCAGTGAAACGGACAAAGAACAGCGCCGTCCGGCCGCAGATATAAAACAGGGCCTTGACCTGTTACCTAGAAATTTCCGTACTCCCCTAGCCACTCACCCGGATTGATGACAATAGGTAGACCACAACTTGTCTCCACTCGTGTAGTTAGAACCTACTTTTCCCAATACGACACTGCAATATAGACTTGCCATATAACCAGGCAAAGTAGTGCGCCCATAGATCTTTGCCTTGCGCCATACAAGCACAAAGTACAGAATTGTTACAGACTAGTGTTTTTGTGGCAGCTTTGCCGCCTTGGCCCTCATATTTGTATTTTAACATCCTTTTGCTAAATGTTTTGACTTTACATTATGCTACCTCTTAAGTAATGTACCCGGCTATTTATTTTGATTTGGGGGGAATTTCTGCAAAAAAAATTCAATTTTGTCCCTTTCCCCCCCCTCCCACAATGCCCACCAAAATTTTCCAATTATCTGTGTCCTTGATAATGCTATGTGCAACTGTCCATGAGAAAACACCTGACTTGGAAAATAAACTCCAATAGTGTTAGAACCCTGACCTTGCCATTTCTTTATTGTAATTTCAAAAGCCAGTGCCACTGGCAATAGAAATCTACACAATGAAACGGTTGATTTCCCATCTGCGCTCAAGCTCAACTTGATCTTTGGGATTAGCACAGCACTTCCCTTATTTTGCCCATTTAGGAACTTACACTTCAAGCATGTGGGCCTGGCCCCCAAGACCAATAAAATTGGGCTGTTGGAAAGTCCTTCAGCAAGGTTCAGGTTCCTAAAAAGGATTACACATGCATACTTCTTCATGCTCATGATATGCAGCTGAAAACCGAGGGGATTGATTGCATTGAGGATTTCTTCCTGGACCAAATCCAGTGTGTCTTCAGATATGGCATCAATTGAAATGCAATCCAGTATCTGGAAAGGGATAAAATGTAAGATATTGGAGTTCAGGCCTTCCGTGTCCTTGTTCAAGGGGGTTATTATTGCAGAATCTGTTAAGTCTCAGTACTCCCCTCTGTGCTTCCGTGCGCTCCTCTTGGTACTCTCTCCACGTGCCCCCTCTCTTAACCAGAGCAGGTTCCCCCACATGTTCCCTCTTCTGTTCTTGTTTTCCTATTTCCAATCTGATCCCTTAGTTTCCCAATTTTTCCACTTCTCATTCAAATCTCACTTATGTCTCTACTTTCTCTTTCTTTTCTTCTTGTCCCCCTTCTTTCCTCTTCAACTATCTGCTCCGCCAAAAATCAACCACTGCCTCCTCCTCATCATTTCAATCTCATTGATTATAAGTCTCTGCCTGGTAAGACTCTGACTTCCCAAATCTCCTTGACAGAATTCAATCTGATCTCCTAGTTCATCCACTCTGTCTCCTTGTGACCTCCTCCCAGCCTGTCTTCTCCCAGTATCCATTGTGTATCCCGAATAACTCATTGCTCTATCTAAGCAGCCATTCTCAAAGTCCTCTATTGGGTCAAGCTGTAGGATCTCCCTGTCATGTCTCTTTCCCCAAAACTCTGTTTCCTCCAGATCCTCTGTTTCTCATATCTTCTGTTCTTTTTTTAGCCTATGCTGGTTCCAAGTCATCTATAAATATAGCACAATCTTATTAGAATCACTCAAAAATTGGCTTATCTCTTTCATACTCCTGTAGGCTCACATTTGTTGCAGGTTGGAGAATTTATAAGAAATGATCTTCTTTTGAACTTCTGAAACAATTGATTACCAAAAACTGTTTTCAAGTCCAAATCTACCAACCTGTAATTTGAATCCCGCAGGAAGCCTTCCCAAACATCAAGCAACCACCTTGCATAGTTCAAATTCTCCCTTGCTAGTTCTTCATTTCCCCTGTTATCTAATTGCAAAGTTGATTTGAAGATGAAACACCTTAACTGCTGGTACAGGGGACTTGATTTCTGACATCTGTCTGCCTGTTCCTCTAGCAACCCACCTTGGATCACAGGAAGGATTTGACCAAATTTTCCCAAAAAGATGATTGAACATCCATCAAATGTCCTTTGTTCTTTCTTTAAATCTTGCAGGAATTGACTAAATTCTCTTATTGAATATTGGTGAGACATGCCAATCTTGTCCCAAACTATTAATTTAATCAGCATAAAATTTATTCAGCACAACTCTGATAAAAGCCAATTGAACCTCATCTTGCTCCCAACCTCCAGCAGTATCCCAAAATCCAAATGTGCCATCTGCCCACCCCTCAGTAGTAACACACAGATACCTGAAAAAATACTGCAAGTCCATCAAGCTTATTTGTATTGCACCATGCCAGAATTGTATTCAGGGGGTAAATCTTCCCACACCCTCCTGGTCTGTCAAGGAAAATCAAAAATATTGATTCAGGCAACAACAGCCTTGAAAATTGTAGCCTGTTATCCAGTCAAGCTGAAAAGGTGGTCACTAAGCCTGAATTCCTTGCTGGTATTCATTTCCTCTCAACCTTCTCCAACCCGCAAGTCAAAGTTGAAGTAAGGGACACTTATGCGCAGGCCAACATCCTCCATTGTCTTTCCCTGGACTGTGAGAATTCTAAATAACTTGTGAATGCACAAATCCCATGACAAATATCCATTGTATTCATTGGCAGACATTCCATAAAATGTGAGGCCTAAATTCTTGTAATCACTTTCCAAAGTTGTCCTTGGGAATACTTGGTTTCTGAGAAGTTGAAGCCCAAAACTAAATTATATTTTGAGCAAAGACCAATGGTCTGACACATTGAAAAGGAGAGAACAGGATTTAAGTATTTGGTTTGACAGCGTATAATGAGAGGGAGGAGCCTTACCCTGAATCCTTTAACTTGAAGCAATGGAAAAAGAATACAAGTAAAAGGAAACAAAGAAGGAAAGAAAAGGAAGAAAGGAGATCTGCAACAAGGAGACAATGATTGGTAAGGAATAGGGAGTCAAACAAGATCACAGGAGAGAACCTCACATCTGATCAATTAGCTGGGCTTGATGGGACAGAGAGTGAAGTAAGTTGAGAGTGGTAGCAGTAGGTAGATGATCAAGATGAGGATGAGATATTGAGTTGATTTGATTGGATTGAGAGCGGTAGCGGTAGGTAGATGATTGAGATGAAAATGAGAAATTGAGTTTAGTTGATTGGATTGAGAGCGCAAGCGGAAGGTAGATGAAGGAGATGAGATTGAAGCAAGATGAGCAGTAGGGGCAGAGAATCAGGAAACGGAAGGATATTGCATGGGAGGAAACTTAAGGTGATAGTAATGTGGTTGATGGAAGCAGTCACGTGGGGCTTGGTAATTCAGATTTGGAGATTCTGCACTTGAGAGTTGACTAGGGAGTTTGAGTAGAGGCTGAGAATGGATAAATGACAACACACCCCCGTGATCATATGTGAGGTGACATGATGACTGAAGTAAGATGACCAACAGAGGAGCAAAGGGTAGCTTTTTTCAGGGAATCTGCCAGCCTTTGATGTGACAGAATGAGGTGAGTGATGAGAGAATGATGATCTTGTTTTTTGCGCATAAATTTGATTTGTGTGTACACATGTTTAAGGGCACCGTGGTTTGAGTCTTGATTTACTACGTCATTTAGTGCTTTGTTGTCAATGAAGGCACAATGGGTGAGTTTTTGATAGGGATTCATTTTGGAGAGGAGTTGGGAAAGCCAAATTTTTCCTTGTGTTGAGAGGACAAGGGAATTGATTTTGCCTTGGTGGAGGAGAGAGGGATTTTCAACTGAACTTTGCTGTTCCAGGAAACAGGGCAGCCATAAAGGAAAATCAGATATCCTGTATGACTTCTTCTGGATTGGGGGTCATTTCTGCTGTTGTGGTGTTGTTATATAGCCTTGGATTGGGAACCTCACTGTGGCCAGCGGGCTCATCATTTGGTAGGTCAGGCTCAGCACTCGGATGCGCCCGGTCTCAGAAGTGGCTGCTGCGGGCTCAGCAGTAGGCACTGCGGGGCTTGGAATACTGGGCATGGGTTGGGCTTGATTGGATGTGGTGGGCTGCGGCCTGCTTAGAAATTATGGACCCAGGAATGGAGCTGGCCCAACCAGGTTTGCGCGCGGCTAATTTGGGAAGGTAGAGTGGGGAGATTGGGGCTATAGGCATGGGCCGTGTGCGCAAAAGCGCGGGTTGACCTGCGGGGAAGGAAATCACATGGCGCGCAAGGGGGGATAGGGACAAGAAGGGGGCTCCAATTAGGGCGCAGCAGAGGGCCGCGTCATGAGAGGGACAAACTGGTTGTAATTAATGGTAAGCGGGCAGGGAATGGGTTAGGGTTAGGCTAGGCTTCTGGGCTTAGGGTTTCTTTTAAATTTGTTGTTGGGCTGTTGTTTCACTTGTTCTTATGTTAGGGTTGAGAGTGTGGGCATAAATTCCGTGCTCTCAACCCCAGCTCTTAGGATATCATGAGGGAAGGGATTGGATCTTGGGATATGGAAAGGGCTTGATGGATTGATGGATGGAAGGATACGGTGAAGGATATGGAAAGGAAAGGAAATTCATCTCTCTATATCTCTCTCTCTTTACTGGAGAATCTTTCTCCTTACAGAAGCTAGGAACATTGATTCTGGAACTCAAGGAAAACTAGAAGATTTCCAACCTCTTTGTTTCCACATCTGGGGGTCTGGCTGGGAAATCTTCTTTCATCTCAAATCTCTCAAAGGTACTCAATATGCTACCAGCAGTACCATCATATTCTTCTTCATCCTCCTGCCATCTCCTCATTTACCCAAAGGAATACCCTCACATTTGAATCAACACTGCCAATGTGGAGAAATTGATATCATGATATGAAGTGATTGCGGACTTGTAAGGAACATTAGATCTCAACAAGGCGCTCCATGTTTTCCTGTTAATCATGGACGCGGAGGAGCTTTGGGACGTGGAAGAGATGGAAGGCTACCAGAACCTGGATTGGCCAAAACTGAAGGGGAACATGTTGGCAAGATGGTGGAAGCACAATCCTTGTTTTTGGGAAGGCAATTTTAAACAATCCACGGTGGAGGCAGGCGCGCGCAGCGGGGTCTGGTTGCAAGCAGAATTGGATTACAAAGAAGGCGGGCGTGGCAGGTTCTGGTTGGAAGCGGAATTGGATTACAAAGCAGGCGCATGCGGAGGGGTCCTGTTGCAAGGGGGATCAGATTACGCAGAATTGAATGAGGAGGCAGCGTGTGCTACGGCCCTGCTGCTGGCAACCATCCTTTGGGTTGGTGAAATTGCAGAGTGGGCAAGGGATCTCAGAATCTATTTGAAGGACCTTCAGATCCCTAGCGCGCCCACGCCCTGGGTGTGCATTGATGGTGAAAATAGCGGCTATTGGGGGTTGGGGCCGGAGAACCAGACAATGGATTCAAACGCAGGATTGGTTTCCCCAGCGGAGACAGGATAAGTGTTGGGAAAGCAGGTCTTGGAGGATTTGGATAAGCTTGTTGCTATGAAGCAAGCAAGGAAAAAGGAACAGGAAGCGGATATTGCGCGTGGATTGGGATTTGATGGGCGGCTGGCCTGCCTAGAAGGAAGTTTGGGAAAACAGCCAGTGGACACAACCCGCATGGGATTGGATGAGGCCGTGCATCTCTCTCTCTCCCGGCGGAGCAGAAGGTTAAAAAAGGCTGGGGACAGCTGCCAAGATGTGGGGGCGCTAGGGAAGAAGGGGAAGCTTGAATTGGTGAGGGGGTGCTCTAGCTGGTTCACAGCCAGAACAACTAGACACCCAAGAATGTTTGTTTTCTTATTTCTTTGACTTGATTGGGTTCTCAGATTGGTACTGGCTTTGGGTTTTAAAATTGCAGGAACACGGGCGCGACGCAATTCCGGGTCTGTATACGCAAGGAAAAGCCCTGGGGAGGAAACAAAAGGTGGAGCAGAAAACGGGAAAAGGAAGCGGGACAAGGAGCACTGCAAAAAAAATAACTTTTTACTTCCTTTTCTTTTACTTTTCCTCTTTTTCTCTGGGTATGTTTCTTGGTTTATTTTTTCTCCAAAAATTGGCGTAATGGGATGGAAGTATGGTTAAGGTACTTCACGACAATCTTGGCTTGGTGAGGGGGTGTCCTAGCCGGTTCAAAGCCGGAATAACTAGGCACCCCAGAATATTTGTTTTCCTTATTATATATCTCTCTCTTGGATGGTTGTGTGCGCGCGCTGGCCACTTTTCTGTTTAAAATTTGTAGAAAGGGTACGTGAAACTGTATGGCAGTTCTTTGGGGGCGGTCCAGGTACCTTCAGGGGAACATTGGCAACTCAAGAGGCACGGACACGGATTTTTCTCTCATTCTCATTCACAGAGCGTGGACGCAGATCTTTCTCTCACTCACTCTATCAGGGAGTGGGTTGTTCTTACAGGATGACTACCTTGGAAGGGAAGGTGCGCACGGGAAGCATGTATTTCTCTAGAACTAAGGATGGTGCCGATACATGTGATGGTGAAGGAAAAAAAAGGGGGGCAGGGTGTTGTGGTGTTGTATTTATAACCTTGGATTGGCAGCTGCATAGCAGGCTGCGCGCTCAGCAGTTGGGAAGGTCAGGCTCAGCATTTGGGGTGTGCGCGGTCTCAGCAGTGCCTGCTGGGGGCTCAGCAGCAGCGGATGAGGGCTCAGTGGCAGGGATTGCGGGGCTGGGCACCAGGTGCAGGTTGGGCCTACTCTGGGGGGCGCCGGGCCGCAACCTGCACAGGGAACGCAGACCAAGTGATAGAGCCGGCCCAACCAAGCTTGCGGGTGGCTAGTCCAGAAGTTGAGGGCAGGGCAATCAGGGGTTATATGCGCTGGGGTGGTTTGCGCCGGCATAAGTGCGGGCCAACTCACAGATCGTGGGATCCAAGGTTTGCGCGGGCATAAGCACAGGCTGACTCATGGATCGCGGGATCTGCGGACGCGCACGGATGGATAAAACCCGGGGGGCTCTGAGTAGGGTGCTCCAGAGGGCTGCGCCATGAGAAGGACAAACCGGACGTACGTGATATCAAAGGGGGGGTTTTGGACGGGGTGGGTGGTATGGGGTAGGGTGAGGGTGGAGCTAGGGTTCTGTACTTGGGGTCATATTTCATCTATCTTGTTGCTTGTGGTTTAACCTAGGTTAGGGTTGAGAGGGAGGACTCAAATACCTCACTCTCAACTCCAGGTTGGGTCAGCATGAGATCATAGATATATCATATATCATATCACCAGACCACCAGGGAATGGTATGGGAAGGATTGGAAGGAAGGAATTTATTTTATCATCACTCTCTCTCTCTTAAACTCATTGCATCCAATCTCTGTACAGACCCTTGGACCAATAACTTCCGGAACTTGGGGTCAACTTTGGGGGGTATCACCTCTCTCATTTCCACATCTGGGGGTCTGGTGGGGAACAATCTTTTGTCTAGGTCTCTTGAAGCTAGCGGGTGCAATGTTGCCAAAAACTACTCCAGGATTGAATGTCCCACCTTTGTTCCCTCTCCAGTAGGGAGCTGGCGGGCCAACACCTCCACCACCGCCAACTACTTGGTCCGGCAGTTTTGTTCCTCCTTGGTTGGAGCCTTTGGAGGCGGCTGAGGTTCCACAATGGGTATGGCTTAGGCTGCAGAACTTCCCTCATCTCTGGTTTGACACCGCGGATATTGGGCGCTTTCTGGCAAGGTTTGAGGATATTGCGGACTCCAAACACACAATGGGCAAGGATAAGGTCCATACGGTTGTTCTCTTTATCATGACAAGAATAAAATTGGGGATGTGGAGGATATGTCTGGCTACAAGGGTCAAGAATGGGAGAGGCTCCGGAACAAGATGATGGAAAGGTGGGGGAAGCGTGAGCCCCGCTTCCCAGAAAAAGACTTTGAGAAGGCAGCGGCGGAGGCAATTTTAAAAGGTGGGGTGTGGAAACAGAGTGATTTGTCCAAATACAAATCTGCATTTGACCGCATCTACAGCTACCTAGAGAAGGACCAAGTGGTAGCGGGTCAAACAGGGGCAATGAAGCAGGCGTTTCTAGGCGGGCTCCCGCCACAACTTTGTGCATGGGTCCAGCGGTATATATTTGAACACAGGTTGGTATTGCAGTCAGTGGATTGGAGTGTCACGCTTCTTCCAAACCTAAGCGTGATCAACCAGGCGGTAGAAAGCAAGATCAATCTGGAAGAACTGATCAAGGATACAGCCAGGTTGTTCAGAATGGTTTCAAGGCAACCAACAGCCTCTTCCACTCCTTCTCCGATGCAGGTACCGCCCACGGACCCATCAGCAACAGAGCGGCCCGCAGCCCCTTTGCAGTCAATGGAAGTACCAGTGAAAATGGTAATGGATATGTTACGGGACCTATGGATACATCTGAATTGGATAAGGGCCCTGCCAACAGCCCTGCCTCCTCCTCCTCCGCGCAGAGTGCCGCCTCACATGGGGGGGGCTTCCAGCCCAGTAGTGGGCCGTTGAGCAGGTTTTTGGTTTGCATGTGCACCTATTGCGGCAATAAAGGCCACTGGAAGTCTGGTTGCGCAGAACTGACCAAGGACATGGACAAGGAGTTGGTCTGCTGTGGTGTTGTATTTATAACCTTGGATTGGGAGCTGCGTCCCGGGCTGCGCGCTCAGCAGTTGGGTAGGTGGGGCTCAGGATTTGGGGTGTGCGCGGTCTCAGCAGTGCCTGCTGCGGGATCAGCAGCAGCAGATGAGGGCTCAGTGGCAGGGATTGAGGGGCTTGGCACCAGGTGCGGGTTGGGCCTACTCTGGGGGGCACCGGGCCGCGACATGCCCAGGGAACGCGGATTAAGTGATGGAGCCGGCCCAACAAAGCTTGTGGGTGGTTAGTCCAGAAGGCAAGGGCGGGACAATCAGGGGTTATGGGCACCGGGGAGGTTCGCGCAGGCATAAGCGCGGGCCAACTCACGGATCGCAGGATCCGTGGGTGCGCGCGGATGGATAAACCCAGGGGGCTCCAAGTAGGGTATGGCGGAGGGCTGCCCCATGAGAAGGAGGAACTGGACGTACGTGATATTGAAGGGGAGGGTTTCGGACGGGGTGGGTGGTACGGGGTAGGGTTAGGGTGGAGCTAGGGTTCTGTACTTGTGGTCATATTTCATCATTCTTTCTGCTTGTGGTTGTACCTAGGTTAGGGTTGAGAGCAAGCACTCAAATAACTCACTCTCTACTCCGGGCTGGATCACGGGAGGATTGGATCATTGGATTACCATATATCATATATATCATATCACTGGACCACCAGGTAATGGTATATGAAGTATTGGAAGGAAGGAATTTATCTTATTGTCACTCTCTCTATTCTTAAACTCATTGCATCCAATCTCCTTACAGACTTTTAGACCAATAACTTCCAGAACTTGAGGACAACTTTGGGGGTATCACCTCTCTTGTTTCCACAACTGGGGGTCTGGCCAGGAAATATCTTTTTTCTAGGTCTTTCAAAGCTAGCGGGTGCAATGTTTCCAACAATTACTCCAGGATTGAACATCCCACCTTTGTTCCCTTTCCAGTTGGGAGCTGGGGGGCCAACACCTCCACCACCACCAACCACTTGGTCTGGCGGTTTTGCTCCTCCTAGTTTGGAGCCTTTTGAGGTGGCTGAGGCTCCACAATGGGTATGGCT
Organism: Puccinia polysora; assembly: GCA_025617555.3. Taxonomy (NCBI): domain Eukaryota; kingdom Fungi; phylum Basidiomycota; class Pucciniomycetes; order Pucciniales; family Pucciniaceae; genus Puccinia; species Puccinia polysora. The sequence continues at coordinate 30,071,991 of CM062623.1, forward strand.
TAGGCTGCAGAACTTCCCTCATCTACAGTTTGACACCGCGGATATTGGGCGCTTTCTGGCAAGGTTCAAGGATATCGCGGACTCCAAACACGCGACGGGCAAGGATAAGGTCCGTAAGGTTGTTCTCTTTATCATGGGCAAGATTTAACTCCGGGATGTGGAGGATACGTCCGGCTAAAAGGCTTGAGACTGGGAGAGGCTCCGGAACAAGATGATGGCAAGGTGGGGAAAGCGTGAGCCCCGCTTCTGGGAGACAGACTTTGAGCAGGTGGTGGCAGAGGAAATTTTGCAAGGTGGGGTGCGGACATGGAGTGATTTGTCCAAATACAAATATACGTTCAACCACATCTACAGTTACCTAGAGAAGGACCAGGTGGTAGCGGGTCAAACAGGGGCAATGAAGCGGGTGTTTCTAGGAGGGCTTGCGCCGCAACTTTGTGCCCTGGTCCAGCGGTATCTATTCAAACAGGGGTTGGTATTGCAGTCAGTGTATTGGAGTGTCACGCTTCTTCCAAACCTAAGCATGATCAACCAGGCGGGAGAAAGCAAGATTGATCTGGAAGAGCTGATCAAGGATATGGCCAGGTTGTTCCCAAAGGTTTCAAGGCAACCAACGGCCTCTTCCACTCTGGCTCCAATGCAGGTACCGCCCGCGTTCCCACCAGAAACGGAGTGGTGGGCAGCCCCTTTGCAGTCAATGGAAGTACCAGTGAACAAGGTAACGGATATTTTACAGGACCTATGGATACTTCTGAATTGGATAACGGCCCTGCCAACGACTCCGCCTCCTCCTCCTCTGCGCGGAGTGCCGCCTCACATGGGGGGGGCTTCCAGCCCAGTAGCAGGTGGTTGAGCGGGTTTTTGGTTTGCATCTTCACCTATTGCCTCAAGAAAGGACACTGGAAGTCTGCTTGCGCGGAACTGACCAAGGACATGAACAAGGGGTTGGTCCGCATGTCTGGGGCAACTTACATATTCCCAACAGGTGAGCCGGTGGATCTTGGGGCTGGTCAGCCCCCCCCCCCCGGTGGAGCAGGTTAGGGCAAGAGCCTGGCCCCCAGGGCCCGCTTGGGTTTCCCTTGGGATCATCACCGGGCCCAATACATGGAAAGCCCCGCGTGTGGAGGCGGAGGTTAGGGCATTGGAGGCAAACAATACCCCTCACGCTATGTGAGCTGGCCGCAGTCTCTCCGGTGGTTGTCAAGGAAATGGTTCAGGCGCTGAGGGAGCATGGGGGTGGCAGGGTTCCAGCAATGGTGCAGCGCATGAAAACGGCGGGGAAGGAAGGGGAACACAAGTTGAGCCAATCCAAAGCCGTTTTGGTGCCATTTGCCTATGTCCCAATGAAGTTCACAGGCAGGAAGGTGTGGGCAATGGTGGACATTGGGTCAATGGTCAATCTGCTTCTGTCAAAATTGGTGGATGAGTTGGGGCTGGTTCAAAGGAAGTGCGCTATGGGACTACAGGAGCTCAATGGAGGGGAATGTTGCGTGGATGGGGTGGTGGAGGTTGCAAAGGTCCAGAAGTTGCTGTTGTTTCTCTTGGTTGAGTGCAGAAACATGATTTTGGGTTGAACATTTATGTTTGTGTTCCAGGCCCGAATGGTGTTTAACACGGAGGAATGGACGGAGGCCCTGACAGTGGAAGACGCGTCCAGGGCAAGGTTCAAAACAACAATCTGCGACCACGGGAAGGGGAAATGGGTGTGGCCAGCAGCACCTGGCAAAGAGCAGGATCCGACGGGGGGACAACCATGAGGGTTGCCCCGCGGAGGATTTTGCCTAGTCAACCTTGGGCACCGCGTGGGACAGGCTCCGGTTTTGTGCGGGCGGTGGAGTAGGAAGGATCAGGATGGGGAAGGAAGCGCGTGGAGGGCATGGGCGGCAGAAGTAATTCCTCTTCCTCAGTATGCGTCATTGGAATGTACTGTGTTTCAGAAACCCTACCATTGTGCCACACTTGTGAGCAAAAGCAAGAGCCGCTGCTTGATTATTGCCAGAAATCACAAGTACAACGGTGGACGCGTGATGATGGTCAGGTGCAGCGCGGGGCGGTACAAGCCCATGGCACAAAAGGTTTGGCCCCGGAACAAGCCAATGCTGCAGGGACTGAACGGGCTTCTAAGGCCAATCTCCTGGTCTTGGGACCCCTGGGTGAGTCTGTTAAAGAAGTCTGGGTGGGTAACAAGGTTGGCGTGGATCACGGATAAGCGGATTGAGGCGCTTAATTTTGGACCAACGGAGTGGTTGAGTGCGGAGGAGAAGGATTTTCTGGCATCCATGTTGGTGCTCCGCAAAAAAGCCCTTGCCTTGGGGGCTGAAAAGTGCAGATTGTTGAGGAAAAAGGTTGGCAATCCCTATGTGATCCCCACGGTGCTTCAAGAGCCCTGGCAGACCAAGCCAATCCCAATACCTTGGAATGTGCGGGAATGCTTTTTGGAACTGGTCTGGGAGCGTGTGAGGACAGGTTTGTACAAGCAGTCCACATTGAGCTACTCTAGCCTGATCTTTGCAGTTGTTAAACAGGATGGAAAGTTGCTTAGAATTGTTCATGACCTACATCAGCTTAACTCATTCACCATCCTGGGTGCAGGATTGCCGCCGCGTGTGGATAAGTTCCTGAAATCAATGGAAGGGCGCGCGTGTTACAGGTTGGTTGATGTAATGGGGGGGGTATGATCAGCGCCAGCTCCATCCTGACTCGCAGCCATTGACCGCGATTGAGACAGGAGACAAGAGGATGCACCTAACACGGTTGCTGCAGGGCACAACAAACTTGTTGGCGGGTTATCAGGCCCAGATGATGTGGATTCTGCGGGACAACATTCCAGACGGGGTTCTGATTTTCATTGACAAGGCGGGCATCGAGGGACCAAAGACGGATTTCAAAGGCACGGTGTTAGAGGAAGCCCCAAAGATCTGCTGCTTTATCTGGGAGTACGGGCAGACGTTTGAGCGGGTCTTGTTCCAAATTGAGGAAGCAGGGCTTACAGTGTTGGGGAGTAAGTTGGCAGTTTGTGTTCCAGCGCTGGAAGTGCTAGGAAATGTGGTGGCTTTTGACGGCAGGAGAATTGCGGCAAAGAAACGGAACAAAGTCCTTGAATGGCTAATCCCGCAGACGCCATTGCATATCCTCCAATTCCTGGGACTGTGCAGTTACGTTTGCATGTTCATTGAGCAGTTTGTCCAAGTTGCAAGTCCGCTTCAGGCGCTAACACAGAAGGGCGCGGCGTGGGAATGGAAGGCAAGGTGTGACGCTGCCTTTGCAAAGCTCAAAGAGCCTGTGGGCCGCAACATTGTCCTCTGGGACCTTGACTACAAGGCGGGAGGTATCTGCTTGGCCGTCAACTCTAGCAAGTTTGCCGCAGGAAGCTTCCTGACGCAGGAAGAGGATGGTAAGGACAGGCCAGTTCTCTACAATTCCGTGCCATTTACTGTGACAGAGATTTGATATTTGCAGCGAAAGCTGGAATTATGCGGAGTCACCAAAATTGTGCAGAGGCTTCAGCACCTGCTTTGGGGGGTGCACTTTGAGCTGTTGGTTGATGCGGAGGCCCTGGCACAGATGATTGATTCTCTGACCCTTCTGTACGTCCCTAAGACTAGGTGTGTGATGTTTATTCAGGTCTTCACCTTTTGTGTGGTTCATGTTTGGGGGAAAGCGTTCACAATGCCCAACGCGCTGTTGCGGTATCCGCGGGAGAACCCGTTTGAAGGGATGGAACCCCTGGACGTGGAGTCTTTGTTTATCCCCATAGGTATGGTGGAGGCGGAGGTCATCCTTCTGCTGCAGCAGTCCGGGCGTTATGCAACCTTGTGCTCCTTTTTGCAGGATCTGCGGTTTCCTGAGGGTACATCAGGGGCGGTAATTCAATGGGTGAAGCGGCAGATGACCAACTTCTACTTGCAGGAAGGGCAGCTGTTGCGGCGGAGTAACCCAGTGCCTTTGGTGGTTGCAACATCAATGAAGGACCAGGAAATAACTCTGAGGTGTCTTCACAACAACCTTGGCCACCGGGGCAAGATCAAAACACAGAGGCAGGTGAAAGCAAGGTTCTGGTGGTCGGGTGTGGTGCGCGCGGTGCGTGAATGGGTGAAGTCTTTCAAAGCGTGTCAATGGCTGAGCTCTAGGCTGCCCAGGGAGTTTTGTCACCCTACGGGGGAGGACACGCTGTTTGGGCGGGTCTCCCTCAACGTGGTCCACATAAAGGCGGGAAGGTTTGCGTATCTGATGGTCGCGCGGGATGTTCTATTGGGTTGGGTCAAGGCTTGTCCTCTGGTGAAATTGTTGGCGGAGAAGGTTGCTCAGTTTCTAGAGGAAGATTGGTTTGTGCGGTAAGGTTTGCTTTGCCTGGTCACCATTGACAGAGGCACGGAGTTCCGGGTTGTTTGGGGATGCTGGTCCAGAATTGTGGAGCTAAGTTTGGTCGGTTCACCAAGTACTATCCGGAGGGCGCTGGGATTATCAAACGCGGTCATCAGCCTATCAAGGACGCCCTGGTAAAGATGTGCGGTGAGGACAGCAAGCGGTGGCAGGAGGCCCTTCGGGTGGTTCTCTTTGCAGAAAGGATCTTGTTCAAATGCTCAACAGGCTACTTGCCTTACAAACTCCTCTACGGACAGTGTCCCATGCTTCTGGTGGACATTGAGCTGGAAACCTTCTTGGGTGTGGACTGGTGGAAGGTGAAGACCTCCGCGGAGCTTGTGGAGGCAAGATCCAAACAGCTTCTCCTACAGGACAAGACCCTGGTAAAGGAGGCCAAAAGGTCGCGGAAGACTAGGAAGGCGTTAGTCCGCTATTGGGAAAAGCGTTGTTCCCATTGCCTCCAGGATCCTTTGCAGAAAGGGGACTTGATCTTGCTGTACAACCGGAGTCTGGAGTCCCAGTGGGGTAAGCTCTTTTCCAACCAATGGAACAGCCCCTTCCGCGTGGCATTCAAGTTTGAGGGCGGGAGCTATCAGCTTCAGGAATTGGACAGGCCGCCGCTCAAACAGAAGTCCGCGGCTTTTCACGTGAAGCGCTTATTTGCACGCGGATCCACCTCCTTCAACAAGAGGGCCAGCAAAGGCAAAAATGCAGGGGATGGTGCTGGTGGTCTAGGATTGGGAGATGAATTGGGCTCTTTGGCTGAGGAGGAGCCCATGCGCAACGCGCCGCCTTGAAGGAGCAAGAGACTACAAACCGCTGGGGACAGCCGTCAAGCTGGGGGGGATGCCAGTAGGGTAAAAGGTTGATTTGGTGAGGGGCTGCTCTATCCGGTTCACAGCTGGAATAACTAGAAACCCCAGAATTTTTGTTTTCTTATCTCTTGAATACATTGCTTTGCAAGTTGGTACTGGTTTTGGTTATGATTGGTTGCAGGGACATGAGCGCAGTCCAAGCCGGGTCTGTAAACACAAGGAAAAGCCCGGTGTCTGGGTAATGCAGGACAAGGAGTGGATACCTGGTGTTCGCAAACAGGAACATAGGCCCGGTGTTAGCAAAAAAAAAACTTTTTCTTTTTGGTTTTGGTTCTTCTCTCTGTTTTCTCTTTATCACTTGCCTTCTCTTACAGCGTAATGGGTGTGGATTATGCGTGGGACAAGTAAGGAACAGCTCTGATTTGGTGAGGGGGTGTCCTAGCCGGTTCACAGCCAGAACAGCTAGACACCCCAGAGTGTTTGATTCCTCAACTTCCTTTCCTCTCTTGGATGACTGTGTGCGCGCGCTGGTGGAGGGTAGTTGTGTTTTTTGCAGGTTGGGTACGGGGAACTGTGTGGCAGTTTGGCTGGGGCGGTCCAGGTACCTTCCAAGGAACTTTGTTGGCTCAGGAAGCGGGCGCAGATCTCAATCTCACTCTCATTCTCACCAGGACACGGGTGCGGATCTCAATCTCAATCTCACTCTCACTTATGAAGCGCCGATGTGGAACTCTCTTTAAAACCCACTTGGGATGCAGGGATGTTTCCACAGGAAAACCCACTGGGAAAGGACAAGCAGACAGAAGACATATTTCTCTCAACAAGGGAAGCGCGGTACAAAGGGAAGAAAAATGCAGAAAAAGGGAATTGGGAGAGGGGGGGCAATGCGCCTAAGCCATTCTCATCATTTCCTCCATGTCCACCTGCAACAAGGCCGGTAAGGCCCGGAAAGATGCCAAGAGCTTGCGCTGGGATTCCAAGGATTGAGCGCCGGGGGTTGCTAGGAAGTTGCGGAGCATTGCGGTCAACCTCTCAGCAAAGATTTCTAATCCGGCCACTGGGAGTGCCAACACGACGGGGATTTCCAGGATCTTGGGTGGGCTGGGGGGAGGCATGACTGGTGAGGAGAGGACCTCTGGAGGACCATCTGGGGGGCTTGGTCCAACATGAGGCAACAACGGGATGACAATGGGTGACGCGGGGGGTGGAGGGGTGCCTTGCAGAGCCAGGGCAGGAGCCGGGGCAGGGGCTTGAGGAGGAGCCAGAGAAGGGGCCCGAGGAGGAGCCGCGCAACATTGAAGGATTTAATTGATATGCGGGTCCCTTGCGCCTTGTGTAACCCAGACGCGGTCCGCCCAGAATTGCATAGCCACTTGGTAAGCTGCAAAGTTGGGGAAGTCCTCCTTTTGGGGAGGTCCCGCAGGGAGGAACGGCAAAGAGGAATCATGGATCAAGCTTGGGGCAGAACTGAAATGGGGTGATCCAGGCGGGGTCCACAAGTCCTCCGAGATGGTTTCATTTTCCAATACCACAAACGGGTCCGGACAGGCCCTCTTGCGCGGGCGGGAACAGGAGCCAGATTGAGGGGGAGGCTGGGGCATTCCCTCACTAAGCAAGCAGCAAAGGTGGCCGCAACGGCAAGCGCTGCAGACGCGTCAACCAGGAGCAATCAAAAACGCGTGCCTGTTCCGGACGCAGAAATTGCAGGGGATCATAGTGTCGTTGGAAGTTGGAAGGAGGGGCAGGGCTAGTAGCTGGGGTGGACTGGGAGGAGTAAGGGGGGTGGTTGGATAGCGCAGTAGGGTTGAGGTAGTGATGGAAGGACCTCTGGGGACAGAACTCAACTTGGGGGGGGATGGGGTGTCTTATTTATAACCTTGGATTGGGAGCTGCGTTGCAGGCTGCCCGCTCAGCAGTTGGGTAGGTTGGGCTCAGCATTTGGGGTGCGCGCCGTTTCAGCAGTGCCTGCTGCAGGCTCAGCAGCAGTGGATGAGGGCTCAGCGGCAGGGATTGAAGGGCTTGGCACCAGGTGCAAGTTGGGCCTACTCTGGGGGGCACCGGGCCACAACCCGCCCAGGGAACGCGGACCAAGTGATGGAGCTGGCCAAACCAAGCTCACGGGTGGCTAGTCCAGAAGGCAAGGGCAGGGCAATCAGGGGTTTGCGTGGTCATAAGCGTAGGCCAACTCACGCATCGCAGGATCTGTGGGTGCGCCTGGACGGATAAACCCAGTGGGCTCCGAGTAGGGCGCGGTGGAGGGCTGCGCCATGAGAAGGAAAAACTGGACGTACGTGATATGGAAGGGGAGGGTTGTGGACGGGGTGGGTGGCACGGGGTAGGGTTAGAGTGGAGCTAGGGTTCTGTACTTGGGTTCATATTTCATGTATCTTGTTGCTTGTGGTTGTACCTAGGTTAGGGTTGAGAGGGAGGACTCAAATACCTCACTCTCAACTCCGGGCTGGATCATGGGAGGATTGGATCATTGGATAAACATATATCATATATATCATATCACAAGACCACCAGGGAATGGTATAGGAAGGATTGGAAGGAAGGAATTTATCTTATTATCACTCCCTCTATTCTTAAACTCATTGCATCCAATCTCCTTACAGACGCTTAGACCAATAACCTCTGGAACTTGAGGACAAATTTAGGGGTATCACCTCTCTTGTTTCCACACGGCACGTCCGGGGCGACTTACATATTCCCAACGGGCAAGCCGGTGGATCTTTGGGCCGGTCAGCCACCCCCGGTGGAGCAGGTTAGGACAAGAGCCTGGCCCGCACGGGCGGCTTGGGTGTCACTTGGGATCATCACCGGGCCTGATAGGTGGAAACCTCCGCATGTGGAGGCAGGGGTTAGGGAATTGGCAGCAACCAAGTGGATTGTGTTGGAGAAGATGGATGTGGATGTCAGAGAGTGGCCATTGACCCAGGCCCCAAAAACTGGTACGCAAGGGCCGGTAGGCAATGCACCGTTGACTAGTTCTGGAGGAAGGAGGAAAGCTGGGGAAATTGTGCAAAGGGTGATGGGGAGCAAGGGACCAATACCCCCACGCTATGAAAGCTGTCCGCGGTCTCCCAGGTGGTTGTCAAGGAAATGGTTCAGGAGCTGAGGGAGCACAGGGGTGGCAGGGTTCCCGCAACAGTGCAGCGGGTGAACACGGTGGGGGAGGAAGGGGAACGGGTGTTGTGCCAATCCACAGCCGTGTTGGTGCCGCTTGCCTATGCCCCAATGAAGATTGCAGGCAGGAAGGTGTGGGCAATGGTGGACAGTGGGTTGATGGTAAATCTGCTCCCATCAAAATTGGTGGATCAGTTGGGGCTGGTTCAAAGGAAGTGCGTTATGGGACTATGGGCGCTCAACAGAGGGGAATGTTAGGTGGATGGGGTGGTGGAGGAAGAGGAGGTGGAGGTTGCAAAGGCCCAGAGGCTGCTTTTGTTTATCTTGGTTGATTGTGGCGACGTAATTTTGGGTAAACCGTTAGTTTGGGTGCTGGGCCCGGGTGGTGTTTAACATGGAGGAATGGAAGGAGGTGCTGACAGTGGAAGACACGTCCAGGGCAAGGTTCAAAATGAAAATCTGCCACCACAGGAAGGGAAAATGGGTGCGGCCAGCCGCAGCCAGAACAGAGGCAGAATGTGACGGGGGGGACGACCGTTAGGGTTTCCCCGCGGAGGATTTTGCCTAGTTGACCGCAGATACCGCGCGGGAAAGGCTCTGGTTTTGTGCGGGCGGTCAACTAGGAAGGAGCAGGAGGGGGAAGGAAGCGCGCAGAGGGCGCAGGCGGCAGAAGTAGGTCCTCTTCCTCAGTATGCGTCATTGGAAGGTACTGTGTTTCAAAAACCCTACCATAGTGCCACACTTGTGAGCAAAGGCAAGAGCCATGGGTTGATTATTGCCAGGAATCACAAGGACAATGGTGGATGCGTGAGGATGGTGAGGTGCAACACGGGGTGGTACAAGCCCGTGGCACAAAAGGTTTGGCCCCTGAACAAGCCAATGCAGCAGGGACTGAACGGGCCTCTAAGGCCAATCTCCTGGTCTGAGGACCCCTGGGTAAGTCTGTTAAAGAAGTCCAGGTGGGTAAAAAGGTTGGCGCAGATCACAGATGAGTGGATTGAGGCGCTTAATTTTGGACCAACGGAGTGGTTGAGTGCGGAGGAGAAGGATTTGCTGGCATTGGTGTTTGTGCTCCGCAAAAAAGCCCTTGCCTTTGGGCCTGACAAGCGCAAATTTCTGAGGAACAAGGTTGGCAATACCTATGTGATCCCCACGGTGCTGCACGAGCCCTGGCAGACCAAGCCAATCCCAATCCCTTGGACCGTGCAGGAACGCTTTTTGGAACTGGTCTGGGAGTGTGTGAGGACAGGTTTGTACAAGCAGTCCACATTGAGCTACGCTAGCCTGATCTTTGCAGTTGTTAAACAGGATGGAAAGTTGCTTAGAATTGTTCATGACCTACATCAGCTTAACTCATTCACCATCCTGGGTGCAGGATTTCCGCCGCGTGTGGATAAGTTCCTGAAATCAATGGCAGGGCGAACGTGTTACAGGTTGGTTGATGTAATGGGGGGGGTATGATCAGCGCCAGCTCCATCCTGACTTGCAGCCATTGACCGCGATTGAGACAGGAGACAAGAGGATGCACCTAACACGGTTGCTGCAGGGCACAACAAACTTGTTGGCGGTTTATCAGGCCCAGATGATGTGGATTCTGCGGGACAACATTCTGGACGGGGTTCTGATTTTCATTGAGAAGGCGGGCATCAAGGGACCAAAGACGGATTTCAAAGGCACGGTGTTAGAGGAAGCCCCAAAGATCTGCTGCTTTATCTGGGAGTACGGGCAGACGTTTGAGCGGGTCTTGTTCCAAATTGAGGAAGCAGGGCTTACAGTGTTGGGGATTAAGTTGGCAGTTTGTGTTCCAGCGCTGGAAGTGCTAGGAAATGTGGTGGCTTTTGACGGCAGGAGAATTGCGGAAAAGAAACGGAACAAAGTCCTTGAATGGCCAACCCTGCGGACGCCATTGCATATCCTCCAATTCCTGGGACTGTGCAGTTACGTTTGCATGTTCATTGAGCGGTTTTCCCAAGTTGCAAGTCCGCTTCAGGCGCTAACACAGAAGGGCGCAGCGTGGGAATGGAAGGCAAGGTGTGACACTGCCTTTGCAAAGCTCAAAGAGCCTGTGGGCCGCAACATTTTCCTCTGGGACCTTGACTACGAGGCGGGAGGTATCTGCTTGGCCGTCAACTCTAGCAAGTTTGCCGTGGGCGGCTTCCTGACGCAGGAAGAGGATGGTAAGGACAGGCCAGTTCTCTACAAGTCCATGCCATTTACCATGACGGAGAGTTGGTATTTGCAGCCAAAGAAGGAATTATGAGGACTAACCAAAAGGGTGCAGAGGCTTCAGCACCTACTTTGGGGGGTGCATTTCGAGCTTTTGGTCAATGCGGAGGCCCTGGCGCAGATGATCAATTCTCTGATGCTGCCATATGTCCCTATGACTAGGTGGGCGGTGTTTCTTCATCTCTTTGCCTTTTGCGTGGTTCATGTTCCAGGGAAGGCATTCAAAATGCCCAAAGAGCTGTTGCCGTATCCGCGGGAGAACCCGTTTGAAGGGACGGAACCCCAGGACATGGAGTCTCCAGTTATTGGCGTAGGTATGGTGGAGGCAGAGTTAATCCTTCCGCTGCAGCAGTCCGGGAATTACGCAACCTTGTGCTCCTTTTTGCAGGATCTGCAGTTTACCAAGGGTACGGCAGGGGCGGTAATTCAATGGGTGAAGCAGCGGACAAACAAGTTCTACTTTCAGGAAGGGAAGCTTTTGCGGCAGAGTACCCCAGTGCCTTTTTTGGTCACAACATTAAGGAAGGACCAGTAAATTATTCTGAGAGGTCTTCACAACAAACTTGGCCACAGGGGCAAGATCAAAACGCGGAGGCGGGTGAAAGCAAGTTCCTGGTGGCTGGGTGTGGTGCGGGTGGTGCATGAATGGGTGAAGTCTTGCAAAGCATGTCAACGGCGGAGCTCTAGGCTTCCCAGGGAGGTGGGTCACCCTACGGGGGAGGACACGCTGTTTGGGCGGGTCTCCCTTGACGTGGTCCACACAAAGGCGGGAAGGTTGGCGTACCTGATGGTCGCGCGGGACAATCTATTGGGTTGGGTGTAGGCTTGTCCTCTGATGAAATTGTTGGCGGAGAAGGTTGCTCATTTTCTAGAGGAAGATTGGTTTGCACGGTACGGTTTTGTTTGCCTGGTCACCATTGAGGGAGGCACAGAGTTCTGGGGTTGTTTGATGACGCTGTTCCGGAATTGTGGAGCTAAGTTTGGGTGAGTCACAGAGTACTATCCCTAGGGCGCCGGGATGATCAAACGTGGTCATCAGCCTATCAAGGACGCCCTGGTAAAGATATGCGGTGAGGACAGCAAGTGGTGGCAGGAGGCCCTTCTAGTGGTCCTCTTTGCGGAAAGGATCTCGGTTAAATGCTCTATGGTCTACTTGCCTTATGAACTTCTGTACAGACAGCGTCCAGTGCTTCTGGTGCACATTGAGCTGGAAACCTTCTTGGGCATGGACTGGCAGAAGGTGAAGACCTCTGCAGAGCTTGTGGAGGCGCGCGCCAAACAGCTTCTCCAATGGGATGAGACCCTGGCAAAGGCCGCAGAAAGGTTGCTGAAAACTAGGAGGGCGTCGGTCCGCAATTGGGAAGAGCGTTGTTCCCATTGCCTCCGGGATCCATTGCAGAAGGGGGACTTGGTCTTGCTGTACAACCGGAGTCTGGAGTCCCAGTGGGGTAAGCTTTTGGCCAACCAATGGAACAGCCCCTTCAGCGTGGCATCCAAGTTTGGGGGCGGGAGTTATCAGCTTTAGGAAGTGGATGGGGCGCTGCTCAAACAGAAGGCCACGGCTTTGCATGTGAAGCGCTTCTTTGCATGCGGATCCACCTCCTTCAACAAGATGGCTGTCAATGGCACGGACGCAGGGGAAGGTCCCGGTTGTTCATGATTGGTAGACAAATTGGGCTCTGTGGCTGAGGAGGATCCCATGTGCAAAGCGCTGCCTTGAAGGAGCAAGAGGCTACAAACTTCTGGGGACAGCTGTAAACCTGGGGGGAAACGCAAGTAGGATAAAAATTTTGATTTGGTGAGGTGGTGCTCTAGCTGGTTAACAGCCGGAATAACTAGACACCCCTGAATGTTTTTTTTTCTTATTTCTTGAATAAATTGCTTTGCGAGTTGGTACTGGTTTTGGTTATGATTGGTTGCAGGGACCCGGGTGCGGCACGAGCCGGGTCTGTAAACGCGAGGACAAGCCCCACTTCTGGGCAATGTGGGACAAGGAGCGGAGGCCTGGTGTTTTCTCCTACAGCGTAATGGGTGTGTAGTATGCGTGGGACACATACAGGACAGGTCTGATTTGGTGAGGGGGTGTCCTAGCCGGTTCACAGCCGGAACAGCTAGACACCCCAGAGTGTTTGTTTCCTCAACTTCTTTTCCTCTCTTGGATGACTGTGTGCACGCGCTGGTAGAGGGTGGTTGTGCTTGTTGCAGGTTGGGTACAGGGAACTGTGTGGCGTTTTGGCTGGGGCGGTCCAGGTACCTTCTGGGGAACTGTGTGGCAGTTTGACTGGGGCGGTCCAGGTAACTTCTGGGGAACGGTGTGGCAGTTTGGCTGGGGTGGTCCAGGTACCTTCTGGGGAACTTTGCTGGACCAGGGCGCAGGCGCTGATCTCAATCTCACTCTCATTCTCACCAGGAAGCGGGGGCAGATCTCAATCTCTTTCTCAAACTCACTCAGGACGCGGGGATGTTTCCACAGGGCAACCTGCTGGGAAAGGACGTGTGCGCAGAAGACGTGTATTTCTCTCAAACAGGGGAAGTGTGGTACAATGAAAAACAAGGAAAGAGGGAGGGGCGATGCGCCTAAGCCATTTTCATTATTTCCTCCATGTCCGCCCGCAACAACGCCAGTAAGGCCCAGAAAGACGCCAAGAGCTTGCGCTGGGATTCCAAGGGTTGAGCGCCGGGGGTTGCTAGGAAGTCGCGGAGCATTGCAGTCAACTTTTCAGCAAAGATCTTGAATCCGGCTGCTGGGAGTGCCAAAACAACGGGGATTTCCAGGATCTTGGGTGGGCTGGGGGGAGGTGGGACTGGTGAGGAGGGGGCCTTGGGAGGACCATCTCGGGTGCTTGGTTCAACAGGAGGCAACAACAGGATTAAAATGGGTGACAAAGGGGGTAGAGGGGTGCCTTGCGGAGCCAGGGAGGGAGCCAGGGCAGGGGCCGGAGTAGGAGCTCAAGGAGGAGCCACGCAATGTCAAAGGATTTCATCAATACGCGGGTCCCTTGCCCCTTGCGTAACCCGGACGCGGTCCTCCCAGAATTGCATAGCCACTTGGTAAGCTGCAAAGTTTGGGAATTCCTCCTTCTGGAAAGGTCCCGCGCGGCGGAATGGCAAAGAGGAGTTGCGGATCAAGCTTGAGGGGGCAGCAAAGGGGTGATCTGGGCAGAGTCCACAAGTCCTCCAGGATGGTCTCATTGTCCAATACCACAAACGGGTCCAGATGGGCCCTCTTGCGCAAGTGGGAACAAGAGCCACATTGAGGGGGACACTGAGAATTCCTTTGCTAAGCCAGCAGCGGCGGTGGCTGCGACAGCAAGAGCTGCAGGCGCGTCAACCAGGAACAATTGAACATGCGTGCCCGTTCCGGGCACAGAAATTGCAGGGGATCATAGTGTTGTCGGAAGTTGGAAGGAGGGGCGGGGCTAGTAGCTGGGGTCGACTGGGAGTAGTAGGGGGGGTGGTCTGATAGCGCGGTAGGGTTGAGGTAGTGATGGAAGGACCTCTGGGGACAGAACTCAACTTGGGGGGGATGTGGTGTTGTATTTATAACCTTGGATTGGAAGCTGCGTTGCGGGCTGCGCGCTCAGCAGTTGGGTAGGTTGGGCTCAGCATTTGGGGTGTGCGCGGTCTCAGCAGCAGGGATTGCCGGGCTTGGCACCAGGTGCAGGTTGGGCCTACTCTAGGGGGCGCCAGGCCGCGACCCGCCCAGGGAACGCGGACCAAGTGATGGAGCCAGCCTGACCAAGCTTGCGGGTGGCTAGTCCAGAAGGGGAGGGTGGGGCAATCAGGGGTTATAGGCGCTGGGGTGGTTTGCACAGGCATAAGCGCAGGCCAACTCACGGATTGCGGGATCCAAGGTTTGTGCAGGCATAAGCATGGGCTGACTCACAGATTGGGGGATCTGTGGACGGATAAAACCCCGGGGGCTCCAAGTAGGGTGCGGCGGACGGCTGCGCCATGAGAAGGACAAACCCGACGTACGTGATATCAAAGGGGAGGGTTTTGGACGGGGTGGGTGGTACGGGGTACAGTTAGGGTGGAGCTAGGGTTTTGTACTTGGGTTCATATTTCATCTATCTTGTTGCTTGTGGTTGAACCCAGGTTAGGGTTGAGAGGGAGGACTCAAATAACTCACTCTCAACTCCGGGTTGGGTCAGCATGAGATCATAGATATATCATATATCATATCACCAGACCACCAGGGAATGGTCTGGGAAGGATTGGAAGGAAGGAATTGTTCTTATCATCACTCTCTCTCTCTTAAACTCATTGCATCCAATCTCCTCACAGACACTTAGACTAATAACTTCCAAAATTTGAGGACAACTTTGGGGGGTATCACCTCTCTTGTTCCCACAGCGTCTAGGCCATTCTCATCATCTCCTCCATTTGCGCCCATGACAACCCCAGTAATTTGCAGAATGTTTCCAGGAGCTTGCATTGAAAAGACAAGGTTTGCGCCGGGAGCCGCAAGGAAAGCTTGAAGCATTGAGGTCAACCTTTTGGCAAAGCTCTCAAATTTGGCCCCTGAGAGGGCCATCATGGTGGGGATCTCCAGGATCTTGGGCAGGCTTGGGCAAGGGGAGGCCACTGGAAAAGAAGGCAATTTGTAATCACTGCTCAGAGGGCTTGATCCAGGAGTCAACAACGCAATAACTATGGGGGAAAGTGGCGGCGGAGGAGTGACACATGGAGTCGCGGGCCTTGTGTCTGAGTCCAAAAAATTTTGGGAACCAGTTTTGGGATCCAGAGTAGGAGCTGGAGTGGGAGCCGGAGTGGGAGCCAGAGGAGGAGCCAGAGGGGGGGCCATGCGTTTCCTATAGATTTCCTCAATGCGTTGATCCCTTGTGCCTTTGGTAACCTGGACGTGATCCACCCAGTATTGACAAGTGGCCCGGTATACAGCAAACTTTGGTAAATCCTCCTTCTGGGGTGATCCTGCGTGGCGGAGTGGCAAGGTGTAGTTGCAGTCCTTGCTTGGAGGAGTGCGGCAGAGAGGCAAGCTGGGCAGAGTCCACAAATCTTCCAAAATTGTATTGTCATACAAAACCACAGATGGATCCAGAAGAGCCCTCTTGCGCTGCTGGGTGCAAGAACAGATTGAGGAGGGGCCCGGGGCATTCCTTTGCTAAGAGAACAGTGGTGGTGGCCGCAAAGACAGGCAGTGCACGCGCAGCAACCAGGGACAATTGAGCACACGTGCCCGTTTCAAGCACAGAACTCACAGGGTATCATGGCAAGGACAGAGGAAGGGTGGCGGTGGGAGAGAAGAGCGCGCAGGAAAGGTTAGTGGGTGTGGGAAGGGAGCGTGGGAACAGTTGAGGTAGCAATTGGAAGACCTCTGGGGACAGAACTCAAGTTGGGGGGGATATGGTGTTGTTATATAGCCTTGGATTGGGAACCGCGCCGCGGCCAGCGCGCTCAGCATTTGGTAGGTCAGGCTCAGCACTTGGATGCGCGTGGGCTCAGCAGAAGCGGCAGGGGGCTCAGAAGTAGGCACTGCGGGGCTTGGCATACTGGGAATGGGTCGGGCTTGATTTGATGTGGCGGGCTGCAGCCCGCTTGGAAATTACCGACCCAGGAATGGAGCTTGCCCAAACAGGTTTGCAGGAGGCTAGTTTGGGTAGGTAGAGTGGGGCCATTGGGGCTAGAGGTGCGGGCCAGGGGCGCACAAGCGTGTGTTGTCCTGCAGGCAGGAAATGACGCAGCGCGCAAGGTGGGTAAGGAAAAGGGGGGGCTCTGAGTAGGGCGCGGCGGAGGGCCACATCATGAGAAGGATGAACTGGTTGTCAGTAATGGTAAGCAGGCAGGGAATGGGTTAGGGTTAGGCTAGGGTTCTGGGCTTGGGGATTCTTTTATATTTGTTTTTGGGCTTTTGTTGCGCTTGTACTTAGGTTAGGGTTGAGAGTGTGGGAATAAGGTTGGTTCTCTCAACACCAGCTCTTAGGATATCATGAGGGAAGGGATTGGATCTTGGGATATGGAAAGGGATTGATGGATTGATGGATGGATGGATATGGTGAAAGATACAGAAAGGAAAGGAAATTCATCTCTTTATCTCTTTACTGGAGCATATTTATCCTTACAGATGCTTGGACCATTGCTTCCAGAATTTGAGGAAAACTAGGAGATTTCCACCCTCTTGGTTTCAACACCGCAGAATTGCTGTAAACTTCCACGTTTTACTCAAACTTTGAGTTTTGAAGCAGTAATGCCAATTCTTTAGATGTGTTTAGATAGTGCAAGGTGTTTTTTGACTCAATCCATTGGGGAATCCCAGGTTCATTGGTGAAACGAGAGAAGTTTGAGGTGGGGTAAAAGAGATTGGGTGGGGTTTAGCTGGCTATAAAGTTGAGGAAGTTGGTGGAGGATAAACAGTTGATATTCAGTTCAAGGAAGGACTTGTGCTTGTCTTCTGTGGCGGGAATGAGATTCATATTGGGCGTGAATGGAGTAAAAATTGGTTTACTATTGGTGAGGCAAATTTTGAGGAGGGCATTTTAAATGTGACTAGATTGCACAAGACCAAGGCCATCTTTGGTGTTCACAAGCTGATTTTCAAGGATTTTATCTAGGGGTCCATCTTGAAAAATTTTGGATTTAGTTTTTAATTGCTTTCTAAACTCAATGGAATTTCCCACTATTGGTAAGAAATCAACATACACAAAGACATAAATTTGTGTGGTTGAGCTGATGTAAAGACATGGATTGGCACCGGAAGTAGTGAAGTTTTCCTTGTGAAGCCACTTCTTAAGTGTTTTGTACCAGCTTTTTGGCCGTTGCTTCAGGCCATAAAGGGCCTTGTTGAGTTTGAGAAAAGGGAGTTTGGATTGATAGCAAAGGGAGTGTGGATTAATAGCAAAGGGGTGTCTTGATGTAGAAATCCTCTTCAAGTGGGGCGTGCAATAAAGTGGACTTGATTTCTATTTGCCAGAGTGTGAGCTCATGGAAGAGAGCATAGACAAGTAGTAGGCGGAGAGTGGTGATTGAGGAAGGAGATGTTGGTTTTTTCAGGTCCTTCCTTGATTTGATAAACCCGCACGGTGGTCAAGGAAGTTTTGCCATCAGGAAGTGATTGGAATCCGTCCCAGACCTTTATGAGGTCAATACCGTCAATTTCAGACTTCATTGACTTAATCAACTTGTCTTTTTAATCACAATTGGTGGCTTTAAAGTAGCTCTTAGGCACAGTTTGAGCAATGAAACCATATTGCTGTGGTTTCTGCAGAGTGGACCAATTGCAGAGGGTTGGAGTTGAGGTGGCTTGAAGTTGCTTGGCAACTTTGGAGTTGTCATTAGAATCAAAGATTATGGATTCAGAACTGGCGTTGGACTGCGGTGCAGTGACAGGCGCCAAGAGGGAGATTACATTGTGAGGGGAGCATTGAGAGGATGGTGGATCTCATTGTAAGAGGAGTTTTGAGTGGAGAATGAATTGTTGGCAGGGGTTGGGATGTTGATGGTAGAGGAAAGAGAGGTGTTGGTGTTGAGATTTTCACTGAGAAGAGAGTCATCAGTTAGAAGATGATCAAAGCAGGCCTTGAGAGGTGGAGAGTCATCTAAGGAGTTGAGAGAGGAAGGGGAGTTTTCAAAAATTTTGACATGTTTTGAATGAAAAATATGCCTGAGTTTGGGACAGTAGATCCTATAAGATTGTAGATTGAGATTGAGATTGAATCCAACAAGGATACCATCTAGGCCCTTTTTGTTGAGTTTTCCAGGAGAGGAAATTTGGTAAAGAAAAGTAGTCTTGGAGCCAAGGATGCAAATGAGATGAAGTTTGGGGGGTTTATTGGTACAGAGTTTGTAGGCCAAGACTTTGAATTTGAGTGACGGAAGAAGATTAATAATTTTACAAGCGCTAACCAGGATTTTGTCCCAAAGGAAGGTAGGAATTTTTCATGTTGATCATGAAAGCTCTAGCAGCCTCAATCAGGGTGCAATTACCTCTTTTGGCAACCAGATTATGTTAGGGGTATATTGTTCTGATGTAGTGTGTTTGATCCCATGTTTGACAAAGAAACTGGTGAGACAGTGGTTGAAAAATTTGCCGCCATTATCTGAGTGGAAGACTTTCAACATTCTTCCTTTTGAATTTTGTGAAATTTGATGAACTTAATTACTTTGTCAGTTACGTCAGATTTGAGTTGGATTGGTATAAACTTTCTGAACCTGGACATGTCATTGGTGAGGAGCAGGAATTAACGGAAAATAGAGAGAGAGGGGGGTTGATAGGAGCGCACACGTTGGCATGAATGAGATCAAAATTTTTTTGCCTTGTTGGGAGATGACCAAGGAAGGGTTGACAATGAATTTTCACTTTTGTGCACCAGATGCACTTGACCTGATCCCATTTCAGATTGGGAAATTCTTTAGACAGAAGATGAGTTTTTTCAAGATGGGGATGACAGAAACATTTTTGGATTGTGGAAAGAGATATGAAAGAAAAGGAGGTTGAGGGAAGACAATTAATTCTGTCATCAATGAAAAGAAGATTTTTCTCAATTATTGGTGACAGAATTTGTGAATTTTGATAAAAGATTGTGAATTTGTTTGGAGTTAGGAGGGACAGAGAGCAGCCCTTCTGTATGAGTTGTCCAAGGGACACAAGATTGATGGCAAGATTTGGGACATATAGGGAATTGTTGAGATTCAGGGTTGCTAGACAGGTCGTCAGGACAGCAGTTCCACTCCCCAGGGACAAGATTGGAGCTTTGGGATTGCCAGTTTGGATTTTGGTCTTGTTGCAATGGAGATGGGGAAAGAAGTTGGGATTTTTGAACATACAGTTTGAAGCGCCGGAGTCAAGCAGTACTTGGTTACAATTGAGAGTTGGTGATGCAGCCATGGCAAAATTGTATGCCAGGTGGGTTGAGGAGGATTTTTGAGAGTTTGGTGCAGTTTTATCAGGCGCTGTTCTGGAGCGTTGGTAGTTCCCTGAGTTAGTTCACAGATGTTGATAGAGCCACCAACATTTGCTTTTATTGTGGTTGGATTGAGGATTGTGCCACGTTGCTCTGCACTTGATGGCATTGCCTTTAGTTACATGGGGTAAGGGGTATTATCCAGCCATTACTTTGTTCTTGATCTGATTGATATGTTGAAGAACTAGATCAGCGTCAATCTTAGCTTTTCCCAGTGAGTGTGTGATGGTGGTCTTGAGATGATCCAGTTTAGGGAGAAATTTATAGAGCAAGAGATATGCAAAATTTTTTTTTGTACATTTGAATTCCAATCTCAGAAATTTGGAGAATAGAGGCCCTGGCCTTGGTTATTAAGTTTTCAAACCTCTTGGGACCAAATTGAATATTGAAAAAATTGAAGAAGACTGTTGATCCATTTGTGGTTTTCAAGGAAGCATAGTATTCATTGATTGACTTCCACAACTCAATTCCATTCAAGAGATGATGGTACTTCACGCAATTGGTGAAGGTTTGGTTGTCTAGCTTGGCAAGGATGTATCCAAAAATTTCAAGATTGACTTTGGGAGGAAATTTTTCAAGCTCCAAGGAGTTAAACCAGTGTGTAACTTGAAGTTCAAAGGTGTTCTCAATCACTGCCTTGAGCCAGGTAGCTTCATGGAATCTATCAAAAAGTGCATTCAGTTTGGCCTCAGTAGAAGACCAGGAAATGTTTTGTTGCTTGCTGCTATTCCAGGAAACCAGACTACCATACACAAAGCACAGGTATCCAGATTTGGATTTGCGGGTGGTTGGATTTTCAGCCCACAACACATCATCAAAGACTATCAGAGGAGGACTGGACCCGTTGAATTGAATTTTAAGCTTAAGAGTTGGCATGGCCTTGAGGTACCTCCATGTCCTCTTTAGTTCATTCCAGTGACTGAGGCCAGGTTTTGCGGAGAAGCGGGCCAGACTAGATACTGCAAAGCTTAAATCAGGTCTAGTGTATCAGGTAATGTGGTTAAGAATCCCAATTTCTGAAAAATAGTTCACGTTGAGGGTTTTGATATTCTCATAATATTCATCACTGGCTGGCCTGAGCTGTAGACATGGGTTTAGGGGAGAGTGGGCTTCCTTGGCTTCAGAGAGGCCCAGTTCCTCAAGCCCTGTGTTTATGTGGTTAGGCTGACTTAGTAAAATCAAGTCTTGTTTGAGTTTGATCTTCACGCCAAGTGTTGATATATTGGCACACCTATATGTGTTTTCTATCCTTCTTTTATGTTATGGTTTCTTTTATCTTCTATTCTCATTTCTTTTATTTTTATTCATTTATTTATCTGTCTCCATTTTGACTTTGATCCGTCTCCATTTTGACTTCTCTACTCTGCCCGCTAAGTTGCGCGGTCCGGCTGCTCTCTAAGATACGCGATCTGGGCGTATGCATAAAATCCTACCCAATATTCATCACATTCTCGGCGCGAGGCAGGGAGTATTTAAGGGAGGAGTTCAAGGAACCAGAGTGGGGGGACTCGTCAATTTTCTTTTTTTTTATCCTGACATAGATGTGCATCAGAAGATCAATCCGCCTGAATAAATCTCAAGATCCAGCACATCCAAGAAGAACGGCCCTCCATCTGAAACCTATGGAAATTTGGTGCGATCTCTCTCTCATCAAACACGGCCTTTTCTTTCCTTCTCCTAAATTCTCTGTGTGATAGATTAGAGGTTATTCGGTATCATCAGAGGTGGTAGTCTAGCAGTTTTCAATCTCATAACTTCAGATTCTGACATTGTGATAGGTGGGTATGATCACTCTCTTCTTCATTGTTTTTTTTCTCTTGAACGCATCTCTAACAAATCTGTATGCAGTTGTTGGTTTTCATTCTTATCAAGAAATTTAGGTCTAACACCAAGGATGGTTTGAGGTGCTTGCGCTGTTGACCCCGGTAATCATTCTAGAAATTTATGCTCAAAGTCATAACCGCATCCAACCAGGATGTGGCTTTCAAGGTGGAAGAAGATCCTTGAGGATTTGTTTTCAGAAATATAGAGGCAGGGCTTGCAGCTCAATTTGGAGAACCCTACGTTTTTTGAAAGAATAAGAGACTTAGAAAAGGACCATTTGATTTCAGCAAGGGGTGATCAAGGAAAATAATCAGAAGGAAGGAGAACATAGTTGAGTAGACACCTTAAAAAGTACCAGACAGCGTGTTGACTAGACAGAGAGGTAAAGAAGAAGAGGAAGGGAGAAACAAAGAATAGAGGAGGATTGATCTGGTGTAATACTCTTGAAGTTGGCGATTGGGTGAGCTTGAGCTTGAGCTGTAGCGGTAGCTGGTGAATGAACTTGTTGATGTCAGGGAGGACTTGATGTTGGTTGATGGATGATGGCGCATCTGGGTGAATGAGGATGGCGGTTTGAGAGATCCTGGGGAGCAGACTCGCGGGCCTTCAGAATTGGAGCTTTGGCAGCGGTTGATTATGAGGGACGCGCAGGAAGAGAATGAAAACAGTGGTTTGAGAGCCTAGAAAGTAATAAATGGGGAATAAAATAACTGGAGATGGAATGGAAAACAAAGTAAAGGTAGAATAAAATAAAACAAAATGAAACAAAACAAAATAAAATAAAATCAAATAGCATGATTTGAGTAAATACTTGAATACCAACAGTTTTGAACCAACTGGTAAGAGTTTCTTAGCATTTTTTTGGGCAATTGTTTCAAACCGTATAAGGAATTTTTGATCATGAGATATCTTGGAAAGCAATGAGAAACTTTGAGGGTCTTTATTTTGATTTTTTTGTTGATTGGGGCGTGAAGGAACACACTTTTCACATCAAACTGCCATATTGCTAGTTGCAATTTTAAAGCTGAAAAGAGCACCAGCTTGAGCGTTGAGGGTTTCCTGGTTTGTGCAAATGTTTCCCAGTAGTCAAGGCCTTCAATTTGGTTGAACCCCTGTACACATAACCTAGCTTTGAACTTCACCGGGTTTACGTGAAAATTCTCTTTGGTGTGGAAGGCCTAGGTGGTGTTTAGACAGTTAGAGGGTGGTGGGCCAACATAGTCTTCCCACATGGTCAGGCTCTTGATTGTTGCAAGCTCTGCATTGATAACTGCAATTCATTTCTATTGTTCTTCACACCTTACTGCTTGTTCCTAAGTTTTGGGTTCATAATAATTGTAGAAGTGGTATCATTGCGGGCGTTTGAGGCTTGAAATGTCTCTCAAGGTTTGAGTAGGGAGTGGCAGTGGAGCAGCTGGTGAGCTTGAGATTTGGGGTGAAGAATTTTGTGGCGGAGAATCAAGTGGAATTGGATTTTTTATTTCTTCCAAGTTTGAAGACTCTAGATCAGAGGGAGAGCTATCCAAGTTGCTTTCTTGATTTTTGCAGTAGTCATTCCACCTGCAAGATTGATTATCCTGTTCTGCTTCAGTTTTGATTGAGGTATGATCATTGTTTTCTGAGGTCTCTATTTGAGGATTTTCAATAATTTGTTCTTCCTCAGGATACCATGGTGCGCTATGAAACAATTGATTCATTTTCAATAAAAAAAGGTGTTTAGTTGAGATTAGGATGCCTCCTTTTGTCAAAATCCAATAGGAAAGGAAAATGGGATTGAACCCTACAAGGATTTCTTCATTGCCCTTATGGTTGAATTTCAAAGATTTCTTTCTCTTTTAAAGAAGGTAATGGCACGGGTTCCCTAGCCGTCAAACATATGAAGGGGGAAGTTAGTGACTGTGTACCTTCTCCCAAAAATTTGGTTCATTTTTTTCACAGGGTATCTGATTGAGAATAATGCAACTACCTTTGATTAATTCATGCCAGGCATTTGCTGGAATTTTTCCATCCTTGATGATTGATCTTGTTGATTTGACTATTGTCCAATTTTCTCGCTTGGCCTTTCCATTGTGCTCAGGATGGTAGGGTTTGGAAATGATTTGAGTGATATGTTTTTTATGAAAGAAACCACTCAGCTTGTGGTTGGTGAATTTGGTACCCCCATCTGAACAAACCTTGGATGGGTAGTAACCCCTTTTGTTGAATTCCTTTTCAAATATGTTGATGAGGGCATGATCTGAGGTGAGGGGAAAAGCCCCCAGATAACCAGAGGCATTATTGACAAGAGTCAAAGCATAGCAATGGCGTTGTTTGGATACAGGTTTTAAGGGAAAAATGAGGTCAAGATTTATTCTTTCAAACACATTCTTGACCGGCTGGGATGATTGGATTAATGGTGAATTTGAGATCTTTCTTCAAATGCAGTTGATACACTCAAAATATGAACAGAAGTATTTGGGCAGATTCTGAATGAAGGGTCCAAGAGGGGAGAGTGAGGCATGGCCAAATTTGTGGTGTATTTCCATCAACCCATTTTCAACAGTGTTGGTGTGACAGAACTCCTCTGAGTGTTTGGTTAGGT
The DNA here is from genome assembly GCA_025617555.3 of Puccinia polysora. Classification (NCBI taxonomy): domain Eukaryota; kingdom Fungi; phylum Basidiomycota; class Pucciniomycetes; order Pucciniales; family Pucciniaceae; genus Puccinia; species Puccinia polysora. The sequence goes on from CM062623.1 coordinate 30,095,849, forward strand.
TTTGATCAAAAGCTGGCTTTGTTATTGTATATAGATTGTTGACGATTGAACCTGAAAACACCTTGGAGTTTGGATGAGTCACGGAAAAAGAGTCCCTTTCAGCAGTCAGTTGGCAGCCAGCTTGGTTAAGATCCCCAGCGCTGATTAGGTTGATTGTAACATCAGGGACATAGAAACGGTTTGATAGTTGGAGAGTGAAGTCTACCCATCTGAGTCTAGCCATACCTCTTCCCTTGATATGCAGAATAGCCCCCTCTTTTCTGGTTTTAATTGCGTCCTCCTTACAAGGGGCCATATCAATCAAATACCAAATATCATTGAGCATATGTACAGAGGCGCCACTATCAAGGAGGAATTTATAATTAGGTTCACCATGATCAATCCATAGCAAGACCAAAGCAAGATAGTGTGCGTTCAAGGTCTTTTCTTTAGAGCCTGACGTTCTTTCTCTCCATTTTGTTTGCTCTTCTTTCCACCAATTGGGAGCAATTTCTGAATGAAGGTACCAACAGTTATCAGAAGAATGTGATTTGTCCTTTAGAGCCTGACGTTCTTTCTCTCCATTTTTTTGCTCTTCTTTCCACCAATTGGGAGCAATTTATGAATGAAGGTACCAACAGTTATCAGAAGAATGTGATTTGTCTTGCTCGGGATTGTGGTAGCCTTTGGTAAATTGTCTTCTCTTAGTGCCTGGTCCTTTATTTGAGGGCTTTTGGGAGGTTTAGACAAGAGCAATTTTTTTTCTTGAAGACACACCAGGCTCCACAGAACTTTGCTCCCATGACTCATTGTTGAGTTGGTTGAGATGATTGAAGACAAATTCTACTGTGAGCTCCTTATCAGTATGCATGATCTGGCGTTTGAAATCCCTCATTTAGTCTGGGAACTTGAATATCAGGTGATGGGCTAGAATATTGTTTGGTAGAATTATCCCTACTTCAGACATCTTTTTCAAGAAGACCTTGGCCTTGGTAGTGAAATTTTCAATTTAATCTTCATTGAAGCGCAGGCAGAGAAATTAATTGAAGACCCTGGCTTGATTAGAAGCTTTCATAGAGGCATAATTTTTGATGATCACTTTCCAGAGGAGTTTGGCCAAGTTCTTGTTTGCTGGAGTAACCATGTTATCATGTGTAGATGAGTACAGCTTTGAGATCAGCAGAATTTTAAGTTTGTCATTCACATTGGGTTCAAGTTGGGTGTTTTCTCCATTAATGGCACTTGAGCATCCCCTTATGTCCAAGATTGCGTCCATTTTGTCTTTCCAAATCCTGTAATTGTTCTCTCCAAGAATTGGTGTTGTTTTGAGAGCGGTTTTGAGCATGGCTTGCCTGAGAGAGTCCATGAAAACAAGGAGATAAGATTTGGAAGTTCCTTGGATTTTGATAATCCTTTGCAAGATGATGAATGTTGAGCAATTTTGGCTTTTAACCCTAAAAGAGATTGGGAGCTGGATTACCAAAAGCCAAGGAGACATTTGGACACCGACAAACAGGTGTTGAGGAAACAATTGAGAGGGTTGAAAATAAAATGAGATGGAAACAAGCCAATATCAAAATGTAGAGTCTCACCAGGCAAACATGGACAATGATAGGGTTGTGTTGATGGAGACGCGAAATTGAGTTGTTTTGAGCAGTTTTCCGGGTTGAATTGAAAGGAAAGAGTTGAATTGAAGCTAAGAGATAGAGAGACTGGGGGTAAATGGGAATGAGTAATAAGGCTGAGGATTTTCTTCTCAAGAGCCAGTTTCAAGATTTTGAGCTGAGAGTGTGGTTTGCTAAAGTATTTGTAGTTGTTTGAGTCTTATATTTATTTCAAGCGCAGGGAGGCAGGGAGTTGCACAACTCCAACATTTGAAATTAGGAGCAACACTCAATCAATTCTTCTGAGCTTTTCAGCTTCATCTCAGAACGGTGGAAATTTCCCAGAAAAAGAAAGCTCCACACCAACAACATTCCACAAAGGAACAAGGTGTGCATTCACACACTCTCTCTTTTGTTGTAAATAGTTTTTTTGATATTTTGTCCATCTTCTACTCCAAGTTTTACAATGAGAGGTCTCTTCAATATAAAGGGACCCCTCATCTCCCCATCATTTTTATCTATCCACATTCAAATATATACACACTTGTCATCTTATCAATCAATACTATCAATATTTCAGAAATCAATCTACCACCCAAATTGCTAATTGAAAGACATGCTGCTTCCGGGATGTTTTCCTTTTGCACTGATCCAAGAGAACAAATTGCAAAGACTCTGTTTCAGGAATTCCAGATCTAATAATAACATAAACTAGTGCTTTTTGGAAGCTTTGACGCCTTGGCCCATAGGTATTTCCGCTCCATCAGGTTCATCACATTTGACCCTGCTGAGGGTCCAATGTTTCTCACAAGACAGCGCATTTACTGCCTTCAAGGCCCTTGGGAATAAGGCTCCTTCCTCCAATCCATTCCCTTTAAGTTATAATACTGATTGAAATACATGAAAAATTCACCCTGAAAGGAGAACCCAGCAAACACAATTTAATGTTATTTTATTTCCACTATCCCCCAAAATCCCAACCATCATATTTGATATGGTATGTGACCTTGAAAATGCCATTTAAAGCTGGCCGTTGTGGTGGTCTTTTATAGACGCCAAGTTGGAATGGGCTCAGCAGTAGCGGCAGGCTCAGCAGTGGCAGCGCGCTCAGCAATGGGTGTGGCTTTGCTGCAGCAAGCTGTGCTTTGGGCTCAGCAGCAGTCAAATTGGGCTTGACATCTGGAGATGCGGGGTGGAACAGATCTGATCAGAAGGATCACGCAGATTGCACGGATTTACCTTGGATATCTGGAATGGCATGTTGGGTGAATACAGGCATGCAAGGGGGGCTCCATTTTGTGCGCAGGGGAAGGGCCGCATCATGAGAAGGACAAACCGGGTGGACGTAATGGCAGGTGGGCAATACAGATTGGATATGGGGTATGGGATATGGATCATGGGATGGGGAGGGAAGGATAGAGTTGGGCTAGGGTTCTGTACTTAGGGGTTGTATTTCATTATTCTTGTTTACTTGCAGTGTTACCTAGGTTGAGGTTGAGGGGAAGGCTACTTAGACCACACCCTCAACCCAGATGACAGGGGGGATCATCATTGAATCACAGCAGGTTGGAAGGACTCTTTACACTCATCTCTCTATCTCTCAGTCGCACTCAGGGATTACAGAGGCAAGGTATCAATAACTTCCAAAATTGGGAACCATTAAAGGAGAAGTCCTCTTCTGAATTCCACATCTGGGGGTCTGGCCGGGAAATAACCTTTTTTCCTTGTCTCTCAAAAATAACAAGCACCATGTCCCAGTACAAACCATTGACTGTTTTTGGGTTGTCTAACCTTCCCCCTACTCCTCTTCCTCCTCCTCCTCCGTCTTCTTGGGAGAAACCTTCATCAGGGGAAGGATACGGTGTCCCTTGCTCCAACAACTGCACCCATCACAATCCCATTTGAATCAGGCCGCGGGAATATCCACACATTTGGTTCAACACTGAGGACGCTGATCAATTCCTTGCTTTATAGGAAGGAATTGCCAACGCGGAAGGCGCAATGGGTTCAGATAAGGCTTTTCTCATTTTCCTCTTCATTACAGACAAAGAGAAGCTTTGGGATGTGGAAGAGATGGAAGGATACAAGGAACTCAATTGACCAAAACTGAAGGTGGAAATAATGGCACGGTGGGGAAGCCGCAAACCTTGGTTTTGGGAGAGCGACTTTGAGCAAGCAATGGAGGAAGCAAGCGCAAATGGTGGAGTCCAGACGCAGGCACAATTGGGGGAGTATGTAGAGATGTTTGACTGGAACTATTTCTACCTGGCAAAGAACAAGGTGATAGTGGGGAAGATGGGCGCAATGAAGAGGGAATTTTTGGGTGGACTTGGTCCCCAACTCCGCACGCGGGTGCAGCAGCACTTGAAAAACAACAACTTGGTAAAGAGGTTGTTGGATGGGAGTATTGCACTTCTCCCAGAAATTCTGTTCATTTGAGAGGGATTATGGAGGAAAAACGCTTATTGAAGCTCCAGGAATTTGCCAATTTGCATGGGAATTTGCGCAAACGCTGGAACGGATCTTGTTTCAGATTGAGGAAGCACGGCTCACAGTGTTGGGGAGAAATTTAGTGGTATGCGTACCCACGCTGGAGGTTCTAGGGCATGTGGTGCCTTCCAACAGAAGGCAGATTGCGGAAAAGAAGGGCAACAAAGTCCTCAAGTGGCCAACACCAAAGACTGTATTGCACATTCTCCAGTTCTTGGGATTTATTAGCTATTTTTGGATGTTCATTGAGCAGTTGGCGGAGTTTGCTAGTCCATTGCAGACATTGACACATGAGGGCGCGGAATGCGCCTGGGGTTTGAAATCTGACAATGCTTTTTGCAAACTCAAGGAGATTTTTGGAAGCAATATCTTGCTGCGGGACTTGGATTACAAAGCCGGGGAAATTAAGTTGGCCATGGATTTGAGCAAGCTTGGCACAGGGGTGGTGCTTACGCAGGACAATGAGGGGAAAGAACAACCAGTTCATTAAGAGTCCTTTACTTTTATGCCAACGGAGAGCCGGTATTTGCAGCCAAAGTTAGATCTTTGCGGGGTCACAAAAATTGTGCAGAGGTTGCAGCATTTGCTATGAGGGATTCACTTCAGGCTTCTGGTGGATGCAGAGGCGCTGGCATGGATGATCAATTTTCCAACACTGCCAAAAGTGCCTATGACCAGGTGGGTTATGTTCCTTCAGTTTTTTTCTTTCATGGTGGTAAATGTTCCAGGTAAGGCTTTTACAATGCCAGACGCGCTGTCTTGGTACCCGCGCAATTATCCATACAAAGGCGCGGAACCACTGGATGTGGAAGCTTGGAAGTTTAAGTTGGTAGTAATGGAAGTAGGTGTTTGACTTCCGCTCCAACAGTCTGGGAGGTACGTGGTCCACAGTTTGTATTTGCGGGATCTCTGGTTTCCAGATGATACTCCATCCAAGGTTTTTAGATTGAATTGGCGGAAAGCTGGAAATTTCTACCTGCAAGAAGGACAGATGTGGCAGCAGAGAGTGCTGTTACTTATTGTGGTCAGAACGTTGAGGGTGGATCAGTAGGTAATCCTGGGGAGTCTGCATGACAATCTTGGCCATTGCGGGAAACTTGAAACATGGAAGCGGGTGAGGGGAAGGCTCTGGTGGCCAGGTGTGGTACGCGCGGTGCGGGAGTGGGTAAAATCATGCAAAGTGTGTCAGAAGCGGAGAGGGACGCTGCCTTTCAAAGTAGGTATTCACAGTGGAGAGGAGGATTTGTTTGGAAGGGTTTCCTTTGATGTTGTGCACATCAAGGCAGGTAAGTTTGCGTATCTCCTTGTTGTGCATTACAATCTTTTGGGATAGGTGGAAGCGCTGCTGCTGGTGAAACTCTTGGCGGAGAAATTTGGACAGTTTCTGGAGGAAGACTGGTTTGCGCGTTACAGATCACTTTGCTTGGTAACAGTCAATGGGGGAGCAGAGTTCTGGGGACCGTTGGGGGAGTCGGTTCAAAGGTGTGGAGCAAAGTTTGGGCAAGTAACAGAGTACTATGCGGAAGGGGCAGGGATGATTGAGCATGGTAACCAGCCAATCAAGGAAGCAATGGTGAAAATTTGCGGGGAGGATGGCAAGAGTTGGCAGGAAACCCTTCTGGTAGTCCTCTTTGTGGATCAGATTTTTGTGAAGAGATTGACAGGTTATTTGCCATAAAAGCTGTTATTTGGGCAGAGACCTGTGCTGCCAATTGACATTGAGCTGGAAACCATTCTGGGTATTAATTGGTGGAAGGTTAAGACTGCCGCAGATCAACTCAAGGCCCGCGCCAAGAAGCTCCTGCAACAGGACAAAATGTTGGAGAAAGTGGCTGGGAGGCTGAAGGCAACCCGCACAAAGTCTGTCTGCTACTGGGACAAGCGCAGCACCCACAAACTACGGGATCCATTGCGGAAGGGGGAATTGGTTCTGCTTTACAACCAGATCCTGGAAAATCAATGGGGGGAACTGTTTGCAAATCAATAGAACGGTCCTTTCTGCGTAACGTCCAAGTTCACTGGAGAAAGTTACCAGTTTGAGGAATTGGATGGAACTCTGCTCAAACAGAAGGCCGCGGTTTTGCACGTGGAACAATTCTTTGCGCAGAGCTCAACTTCATTCAACAAGACAGCTGGTTTGGATAGCAAGGGGGATGACAACGCGGATGCTTTGTCCAATGAAAAGCCCGCACGTGCTTTTCGCTTCCAGCGGATTAAACAACTGCAGACTGCTGGGGATAGCAGCCAAGGTGGGGGGGAACAATGGATGAATAGGGGATATGATTTGTATTGGTGAGGGGGTGCTCTAGCCAGTTCACAGCTGGAACAACTAGACACCCAGAATGCTTGTTCTCTTATTTCCTTCTCTCTGGATTGTATTTTTGGGATTATTACTGGCTAGGTAATGAGTTTCTTTTAGGTATGGGAACGGCGAAAAGCTGGGTCCGTGGATGTGAGGAAAAGCCCCGCATCCGGGAAAAGAACGATTTCTGGCAGATGATCCAAGGAACTAGGAAAGCACGTGGCGCAAAACGGACGTGGGTCAAAGAGAAAGGTGCAGGCTTGGCAATGGGTTGGTTCTAAAAAAAAACTCTCTCTCTTTTCAGGTTTTCTTTGGTTATCTTATAGATGGCAGGTATAGATGGGTGGGGTTGATACTCTTTTTCTCTTCCTCTCTCTCAAGGATGTGCGCGCGCAGCAGGTTTTCTTTGTGCTCTCTCTGTTCTGTAGATGGGTACGGGGAACTGTGAGGCAGTTTGTCTGGGGTGGTCCAGGTACCTTCAGCGGATACCTCATTTGGCGCTGATTTTCCCACTCTTGCAGATACTCTCATTTGGTGAAGATTTTCTCACTCTTGCGGTTACTCTCATTTGGCGCGGATTTTTCTCACTCTTGCAGATCTTGCACGCAGGTTCTTATTTCTCTCAAGGTTATCACAAGCTCAAAAGGCTACTTAGGTTGGTGCTGAAAAATTCTATTTTTCTTTGCAAAGATAGGCGCGGGAATAGATACAAGAAGGAAAGAAATGAAAGGGGGGCAATCCGTCTACATTGGACAAGTCCTCATCACCTCCTCAGCGTCCACGCGAGCCGCCGCACTAGGTTTTGGAATGCCACTAGGATTTTGCATCGCAAACCAGTGGTATGAGCGTATGGGTACGCTAGGAAGAATCAGAGTAGTTTGTCTGCGCCAAACCTTGCAAGGGGAAGTGCTGGAACAAGGGGTATTTCCGGAACCTTGGGAGTAGGAGTGGCTGCTGGTTCTGGCAAAAACTTGATGACCACGGGGGTTCTGGTGACAACCTTGGAACCTGGGATGAAGATGGTGGCGGAGGAGCAGGTCGCGGGGGAGTGGCAGGACGCGGTGGTGGTGGAGGAGGTGCGGTTGGTTGGTTGAAGATCCGCAGGTCTGTTGCCAGTTTCTTTATCTGTACCCGTGCGGCCCACTTGAGAGTGTGTTCCAATAAGCGGCAAAATTGGGGAAGTCCTGGCGCCGCGGTGGTCCAGCCCAACAGAATTGCAAGCCTGAGTCATGGCTTTTGTGCAAAGGAGGGAGAAGAGAAGCGCATTGCGGTTGTTTGAAAGGTGAGCCGGGTGGGGTCCATTCATTGGTTGGGATATACTCTTCAATCAAGACCACAAACAAGTTGTGTTGGGTCCACTTGCGCGGACAACCTTGAGGACGGTTGCAAGGAATACCATTGGATAGGGAGCAACAAAGGTGGCCGGCTCAGCATGGAACACAGGCGTGCTGACCTGGAAGAATGCGGCAGTTGAGGCCGTTCCGACTGCAGAACATGCAGGATATGTTGAGGAAAGTGATTTGGAGGGTTGGAGGGTGTTTCCTTGGTTTGGTGTAGTGGTGTAGTGGTGCAGTGAGGGGATGGGATAACTGGGGGTAGGTGAGATAGTGGTGAATCTCTGGGGACAGAACTCAAGTTGGGGGGGGATTTGGTGGTCTTTTATAGACACAAGTTGGAATGTGCTGCGCGCTCAACAATGCATTTGGCTTTGCCGCAGCAAGCCACGCTGCGGGATCAGCAGCAGTTGAATTGGGCTTGGACTCTGGAGACTCGGGGTGGATTGGATTGGATCAGACAGATTGTGCATATTGCATGCCTTGCAACGCTTGGATGTACCTTGGATATCTGGAATGGCGCGTTGGGCGGATACAGACATGCGCGGGGGGCTCTGAATTGGGCGTGGCGCAAGGGCCACATCATGAGAAGGACCAATAGGGTGGATGTAATGGCAGGCGGGCAATACAGATGGGATATGGGGTATGGTATATGGATCATGGGATGGGGAGGGAAGCATAGAGTTGGGCTAGGGTTCTGTAATTAGTGGTTGTATTTCATTATTCTTTTTTACTTGCGGTTGTAACTAGGTTAAGGTTGAGGGGAAGGCTACTTAAACCACACCCTCAACCTGGATTGCAGGGGGAATCATCATTGGATCAAAGCAGTTGGGAAGGAATCTTTACACTCATCTATCTATCTCTCAGTTGTAGGGTGAATAGTTGCACTCAGGGTTTACAGACACAAGGGATCAATAACTTCCGAACTTGGGAACAATTAAAGGAGAAGTCCTCTTCTGAATTCCACACTGTGAGAGAATATTTGATGTGGTAAATATATTCTAACCTTTTCCCGGCCTTAGGACTGCAATTTTTTTATCATGCTATCAACAGCAAGGGTCACAGTAAACTTAAATCTAAAAAAAAAACCACTGGAATTTCCATCTGAATTCAGTGTTGAATTGATTTTTGGGATAAGCACCATACATCCTTGATTTGAGCCCTTCAAAATTACCCACTTCAAGCATGTGGGTTTGAGATCCAAGAATCTTGTTTAGTTTGAGAGGCCTTCAGCTGGGTTCAGATTCTTCAATAATATCACACAAGAGTATTCATTCATGCTGAGTACTTGTAGTGGAAAACAAGGTGGATTGATAGCATTCAGAAATTTTTGCAGCACCGATTCCAGCGTGTCTTCTGACACAAAATCAACTGATATTCTGTTGAACTGTTGAAAATGGAGTGACTTCAAGGTATTGGGATTAAAGCTATCTGCCTCCTTGTTCAATGGGTTAATTATTGCACATTCACTCAGATAGTTTCCAATTTATTTTATGCTTCTGTACATGCACATCTTACGCAGATCACCAAACACATAAAACAATAATTTCCCTTGCACTTCCCACACTTGTGACTCAAAAAAGTTGCTGGAATGCAAACTTCTACCAATCCGTAATTTGCATCCTGCAGACATTTTTCTCCCATATTGAGCAGCCAATTTTCATAATCAGAATTTCTCCTTGAAACAAAACTATCACCACCCTCTAAACTCAAGTTTGTGATCAAGCCAAATTTTCTCAAAGGTTGGTACAGTGGAATTGAATTCAAAGATGCTTCTGCTTGTTAATTTGATAAAACTTTTATTATGGGCAGGATTTGACAGAAGTCTCCCACAAAAATCATTGAACAGTGGGTAGACAGGAATAATGGGACTGATTGACAAAAATCAGTCATTTTATTTTCAGGGATATTTTTCAAGCTAAATCAAATGTTTAAATAAAGTGATGTAGTTAATTTAATTCATGGGAATATATATTTTAGAATCTAAAATTTGATAATCAAACAATTCAAATTTTGAAAAATATTCAATTATCATTTTTAAAAAAAAATCAAAAGAAGCACAAAACACCCAAAAAAACATTCCGGAGGAAGAAGAATGTTGAAAAATTCTGTACCATTGATATCTTTTATTCCTATAGGGGTTTTAGAGAGGATCAAAAACAATGATTATCATGAAAAAAATTAAGATTGAGAGTTCCTAAAAAATTAAAAACCAGTTTTGATCAATAATGACTTTTCAGTGGATTGGCAAGATAATGAAGGTAATTTTGAGATGAGATGGTTGAAATTCATAGAAACCACTTAGAAATGCTTATCAAAGCTCTGTTGTCATCTCATTTTCATATTTTTCAATTCTTCTAATCCCTTTCAGCTTTGAGATTCCTTGAGCTCATTGAGTTTTTATCAACCTGAGGTTCATTTTGGGTGGGGCTAATTCAGATTGCTCTGAAAATGATTCAAAAAATTGCAATCGTAACCTCTTCCAATGGTTGGACTATCTTGATCTTCTGAAATAACCAATTGCCTGAAGAAGACTAAATGTCAAAAAAAACCTGAATCAGAATCAAATATGAGGATTAGGATTCTGAAAAAATCACTTAACATCATTGTTTTTTGGATCAATTGAGTAGTCTGACATCAAAATTAGAAAATCAAGTTGGTGGCAATGTGCTGATGGGTCAGATGGAGTGGAAGCCTGAAGATGGGGTGGTCAACAGCAAGATCACAACACCTGGGGCTCCATCTAAATTGTTTGAAGTACCTGGGTGTGGTCCCTTTGACAAACAGTCCCAAGACTTTTGTAAAGCCACTGTAAATCCACGAAGGGGTCTCTCCTCTTTCTTCAATTTGCATAGAAATTGATTGAAAACTGCAAAAGAATACTGATGAGACATTCCAATCTTGTTTCAAACAATTAACTTTACAGGGAGCAATTTTCTTGAGAAATGGTACAACCAAAGCCAATTGCAATTCATCTTTGGTCTGACCTCAAGCCATATGTAAAATTCCAAGTGCGCTGTTTGCCCATTTGGAAATAGCAAAGCAGCAATACAAGAGGAATATGCCACTATTCAATAAACACCATTTGCCTTGCACCATCCTAAGATTGTATTCAATAATTATTTCTTTCCAGAGCCCGCTGGTCCATTGAGGAAAATTAGCTCTGATTTCCCCTGATTGATACTGCTGAAAACAGCCTCAAGCATTTGAAACTTTTCAACATTCAAGTTATCCAAATTTTCACAGAGGCTAAAGTCATTGTTGCTTCCCCCTGGACTGATACGCAAAGCAGGTATTGAGTCCCAGTCATAAACGGAGACATTTCCGCAATCCCTCACCCATCATGAAAGAAGTTGCTTATTGCATAAACCAATCATAATGCCAATACAATTTCAGAAGTCCAAGTCTTACTGCAGATTCTTGGAAAAAATGCATCAGAAAACTGTTTAATGTTTGAATTTCTTCAAACAATGTTGCTTGTTTTCTCTCCAAAAGAACAATTTGGAGGCAGTAACTTTCAACTTCAGTAATTCATGCAAAATACACGCAACCTATTGATTTAAAAGTTTTCCTCCAAACCCTCCAAAACTTCTTAGTCTCCCAAGCAAAATATCCTGGAATTTCATGATAGTATATGTCCCTTGCTCTCACCAAACATCCAATTGAGTCCACTCAATTGAAATAAAAGTATTCAGTCAAAATTTTTCTTCTTCCTGCTCCAGATGTAATCTGCCTAACAGCACCATTGAAATCAACAAAGTATACCAATTTTTATCCAGGTAAATGGAGACTCAGCCTTGTAATGGCCAGGCTCCTGCTGGATATGTGATACTGAAAAATTTTCCACACGGCTGTTTTTTGAACTCACCAGCTTTGAGGCATTTGTTTGCAACCAAGTACATACCTCCATATTTCCCAATATACCTTCCATTCACAAAAGCCCAGTTTTCATTTTTTTCTTCAATTGATAAGTTTATGTGATCCTCTCCCTTTCAGATGTGCTTATAAAGGTAATTGACAGCATTCAGACTAGTTGAAAGTTCTACATTAATATGAAACCCATAGAAGGTTTTGTGGGATTTTGAGTGGCTATTTCCCCAAAATCTTGGTCTTGGTATTGGAGTGTATTCTTATTACTACCCTTCCTAACTCCTTTTCACTTTTATCATCATCAGCTGAATAATTTTCAAAGGTATTCAATTGCAACGCACAGAGTAATTTTGATGTTTGTTGGAATTGTCATTAGAAAGGCCAAGCCTCACTCCACAGGAGAAATGTATAAGGATTGAGGCAAATGTGAAGTTCAATTCAAGTGTTGTGCTAACAGCCTTCTGGAGTAAAGAAAAATTAAGTCTAATTAAAAATCTTGGGCGTAAAAAAATTCAGGATTGGACTTTCAGGTGCTTTTCCCCCTCTAGTATGACATCCCATTTCCCTTGCTTTTTTACAAAACTGTTGGAGAAGGGTATTTTCATAGACATTGCATCAATAAACTCTACCTCTTCTTTACCTGTTGCACTCCCTTCTCCAACCGCTGGACTTATTAATTGGGAAAAAGGAACATTCTGTTTGCAAATTTTGGTTGTTGTGTTCAAAACTGATATGCTTGATTGGTTTTCAAAGAGAGAGCAGCTTGAAATTCACAAAAATTGTTGAGAGCCTTTGAAGCTATTTGCAAGCAGCACGGTCACTGTGGCAGATAATGTTTTATTGTCACAGTGAGGCTTCAAGAATTATTTTCTGGGGGGGGTTACCTGAGTTGATTGTGACAAGGGCCCATCCCATGTTTGGTACGGTTTTTCCAGTCTTCACACTGACTCTTTGAGTCTAGTTTGTTTCATTAGTTCAATGTCACAACATCAAATTAATCAACTCACCAATACAACCCAAGTCAACATGTCTTCATCCCAGTCAGCAATGGTACCTCACAACATAAGTTCTTGGCCAAGCTGGAACAAACCAAAGGAGTTTTCAAGGGAGAATTTTAGGAGCATGAGGTGAACAATTTTGAAAGAAACTGATTTTCAATTCTAGAGGGGAAAGGTAATTTTTCAGGTCAAACCAACCACTAATGAAAATTTGGACCGACTTTTCTATCCCAGTCTGTGTGGACAATTTCACTCCTCAAAACTTTCTCTCCTGTGTTTCTCAATTCAACTTCCTGGTATGAGGTGAAAAATCCAAGGCTATTCATCATGACATGATTCAATATATTTATTTCACCCACAGGATCTTTTGGGATCCGGTAGGGTTTCTCAGGAATATAATATCCTGTAAAAACTTTGTCACCTTCTTGTTTCACCATCCACAAAGAAACACTATTATAAGTTTCTCCTGGAAGGAGAAAATGTTTAAGTAACATATTTGCCACCACTAAAATTAAAATATTGTTCAGAGAATCCTTGCTCAAGCCAGAAATCCAAATGGCTCCAGTGCTTTAAAAAAAAGTGGTATTGGAATCCCACTCTCAGTTCAGAAGGGAGCTGTTTGAAACCAAATACATGCAACACTATTAGTGCCAATACCACCTTAAATGGGAAAAATCAACATGCCTGTTCAATTATCTCTATTAGGCCACATCTGTGGACAGGGTTGCTTGGCAATTTTTGTCCAAGGGACATTTTGAAGGTTGGGAAGCTTGAGTATTATGCGGTGCAGTACAGAATTTTTTGGTATGATTAAAAATGGGACAGAGTCTCAGCCAAGAACACAATAGGTGTTCCGTTTTTATAACACGTAATTGGTGCAGCATTTTTCTCAAACTGAATTTTGGTAAAGCCTTGCTGTTCTAATGGTAAGGGACTTGATTTTGTTTGATGCTCACAGGTTTGATTGCCTCTGTAATGCTCCAAACAACTGGCAAAGCCATTGCCTGGCCTTAGCAATTTTCCCTTCCATGATGTTCCACCCATGCCGGGAGTCAATTGTGACTTCTGTTGATGGTCAAAGGCTATGTATGTTTTTGAAGGGGCTTCCAAATTGGGGAGCTTAAATGTCCGTTTCTCCTGTTTATTGGTTCTTCCCAATATATGTGGTTGGAAAAAATATAAAAATAATAGTTGTTGTGATAGATGCTGTGTTTTGGCTTGCATGAAAAATTCTCCCATTCACTTGAAATAATTCCAGGCCACAGGTAAAAGACTAACTGTGATAAAACATTCTTTGGAGTGATTGAGGGCTATTACAGGTCAATGCAAAGACTCCTTTTGGAATATTGCAGGTGATGGCAAAGCTCCACATAGGACTGTGATTGATTTTGCCCAGACAACATCATTACTCTCATTAGACCTCCAGGACAGCCAAAATTGATCACATTCTGCCACCAGGCCTTTGTTAAAATACATACGCACTTACGCGGGTGCTACGTATAAGTGTAATCCAAATGGGATGCACAAATGGGCCTCTAAGGCCCATTGGACACACACACGGACCATACGGGCCCATGTGGATGTCACGGATTTGGGGAAACTGGCCTCAAAATGCGTGAAATAGGCCTATTGGTACACGGGCCCCAACGGGCCCGGTGGGGTATATGGGCAGATACAGCCAGATGGGCTTGTATGGGCATAATTGGGCCCAAGGTTTATTTTGGACATACTAGGCCAGACGGACTGGCCCGCCAAAGTATGTTTTTCTCAGTTTTCGGGCTTGGGGCGGCCCATTGGGGCCGCCGCCAGTGTCGCGGCCCACCCGGGGCCGCTGCCCGCGCCGCGGCCCGTTCGGGGCCGCCTGTGTTCCTCGGCACGGCCCACGCGGGGCCCGACGGCCCGCGCCGGGCTGTTGCGCGGCCGAGGGACCCCGCGCGGTGCGATGCCGCGCGGGCCCGGCTGGTCGCGCCCGGCGACCAGCGCCGCGGAGCCGGGGCTCGCGGCCCCGGCTCGCTCCCCCTCCCCTCGCTCGCCGTTGCGAGGGGGATGGGGGCGGGCTGGCTGGGTTGAACCAGCCAGCGACCGGCCGCGACATCGCGGTCGGTCAGGGCAGGGGGGACCTGACCACCCCCTTGCCCAGGGAGGTGGCGGCGCCGGCCGCGGTAGTAGCGACCGGCAGGTGGGGGGGATTTGATCACCCTCCCACCTAGCGAAGCGATGCAGAGGGAGCGAGGGGCGCTCTCCCCCCCCCTTTACCGAGGGGGAGGAGCGTCGGGCTGAGGGGACCTGATCACCCCCAGCCCAGTCCTTTTCCTAATGACGACGCCCTGGGGGTATCGACCCCCAGGGCCCCTGGTGAGGGGATTTGACCGCCCCCACCAGGGATTTGAGAGAAGAAGGGGGGGGGCGGCATGTCCGCCGGTTACACCCCCCCCTAGTGAGGTTGAAACCGGACCCAGGTGAGTCCTGGGTCCCACCTGGCCCATTTGAGGGGCCAGGGGCTGGATGCATGAGGCAACCAGCCCGTAAGTATGACAATGAGGTCATCAGGACCGGTTGTAACAGAAAACCGGTCCAGGGGATTGAACAGCAAAGGGGCTGGTTCAGCCCCGTAACGGTGGAAACACCAGAATGGACCGGAATAGGCAGGTCGTAAGGGTTCAGGGACTGATGCCATGTGGGCTGATGTAGTCCAAACCAAGTAACAAGGCTTGTAGAGCCTGTAGAGCTCTTTTGGGGCGGAAAATTTGCCTTTTGGCTTGTTGTATCATGGGTTCACAATAGGCCAATCTTTTGTACTTAAGGAGCTCTTCTCCCTGCTGTTTTCCATCATTCATTCATCATCCAATCGAATTCATCCAACATATTGCCCCATTGTGAGAGCCCCATTAGCCATTATTGACACACAGTGTCCAGCATTTCTTTTGCTTTAAATACTGCTCATTTGCCTAAGCTAATTGCTGGCCATAATTATAACACATTATCAGTACCAACATCATCATTACTTCCAAGCCATCTAGACCTTTGTACCTTACTTTGGAGAACCTCAAAGACCTCAAGTTTTCCAAGAAGATGTCCTATATCCCTGATGTTAGCTCTACCAAAATAGTTCTGAATAGTCAGAACTATAATGCTTGGGCTGTCCTTATGGATAGTGAGCTGGATAACATCTGCTGTGGGGAAATTATGGATGCAGATGACACTCTGATCAGTTCAGAAGTGGAGAAGAAGTCTTACCATCTGATCCTTAGGCATCTTGATGAGAATCATGTGACATGGGTTGCTGATACTCTTAGGGAAGATGAGAGGAGGAGGGGCAGCATCCTTTGGAAGCTGCTTAAGTCCAAGTATGCTGGTGATTCTGTTCACCAGAAGGGTATAGCCTTTAATAAACTGTTCAAGTTACAATATTCAAATTGTAAACAGTTTGTGGCAGAGGCTAGGTCTAGTATAGCCAAGTTCAAGTCATCTGGACTTAACATGGATCCAGAGTGTTTGTCACTCTTAATCCTTCAAAAGCTGCCAAAAGAGTTTGATTCCTTAGTCAGAATCATTTCTCAATTGGATCCTCTTCCTGGGGAGGAGGATGTGCTTAAAAGGATTGAAAAGGATGACCTTCAATTCAAGATGAAGGGGGGTTCTGGAACAGCCCTAGTTGGAAAGACTGGAAAATCTCGCAAGAAGGCGAAAAAGGATTTGTCCAAGGTCTTATGTTACAATTGTCAGAATAAGGGTCACTATGCTAAGGACTGCAAGGAGGCCAAGAAAAGGAAGAAGTCCGAAGGGGATGACAAGGAGGTCAATCTCACAACTGAAAACGTTGCAATGGTGGCGTTGGATGCTCCAATTGAAGAGGCTGTTGTGGAAGAAGGTCCCAACAAGAAGGCCAAAATCGATGAGGATCAAGAAATGGACTTGATTGATTATGAAGTGAGTAATCTTAACCTCAAAGATAAGAACTTATCAGTGACTGATAAAGCTTCTTTCCTACTAGGAGGATTGAAGGAGGATGTTCTTGTTTTGATCGATTCTGGTTGTACAGATCACATGTTTTTTGAACCAAATTTATTTTCAAATCTTAGTGATTATGATGGGGTTGTAAATATTGGTCAGAAAGGCAGAACAATTCAGATTAAAGGAATTGGAAAAGTTATTCTTGCAAATCAACTGGGTTTCCAAATTACTTTTGATAAAGTGTTCTATGTACCAGAGTTGCCTTACAACCTTGTGTCTCTTGGGGTGTTATGGAAAAAAGGTTTCCAAATTTGTTATCTTAAAGGAGATAGGTTTGTTATTGATATGAATGGGAGAACTGTTCTTAGTGGACAAGTTCGGAATAAGCTTCTGTGTGCAAGCTTGTTCAAATTCTCAGCTCTGAGCACTGTTTCTCACAATAGAAGTGGCCATAAGGTAAAGGACAGCAACTGTGAGAGTTGTACCTTGGGGGCCAAGACTAGAAATGTGTTCTCTAAGAGTAGAGATCACACAGATGTTCCTAGAGAGGAATTTTCCATTGATTTGGCAGGGCCATTCACTCCAGAGTCCCTTGGTGGGGCAAGATACTTCATCAATTTAGTTGATACTGCAACTAATTATGTTTGGGTTAAACCGATTCGATCTAAGGATCAGACCACAGAGGAGGTTTCTGTAATCTTCAAAGTCTGGAAACAGAATGGTCTGATGAAGGAGATCAAGAGGGTTATTACCGATGGAGGGGGTGAATTCGTGAGTAAAGAATTTGGGAGGCTGTTGAAAGATTATGGTATCATTCATATAGTCACTACTGCAAGTACTCCACAAAATAATGGAATAGTTGAGAGAATGAATAGGACTTTACTGGACAAAGTCAGAACTATTATGTCTCAATCTGGTCTGCCAAAGTTCTTATGGGCTGAGTTGATGTGCACGGTGTGTCTGTTGCACAACATTGTAAGTGTTAATGGGAAGTGTCCCCATTATCAGTTTTGGAAGTTGTACCCCAAAACATCACACCTAAGAACAATTGGTTGCTTGGTGTATTATAGTGTCCACCATAATGAAATGGTCGGAAAATTAGACCCTAGAGCCAGAACAGGGGCACTTGTAGGCTATGATTTAATAAGTAAATCTTATAGGATCTATTGTCCAGGGACAAGAAAGGTTATCCGTAGCAGGGATGTAAAATTCGACGAAAGTACCTTTCCACTCAAAAGGAGTGAAGATGTTGTTGTGATTAAGCCACAACAAGAAATAGAATTAGCACCTATTTCACCAGCAAAAGCTGTGGAACATGTGGTTCCAGAAGATGAAGAGGTGGCAGACGTGCCACAAGAGGGTTCAGTACCCGCTTCAGGTGATTCTGTGGAATCAGAACCTGATGAGCCTCCACCTCCGGTTAGAAGGAGTGGTAGGGTTAGAGTACCGGTTGACAGGTACAGGGAGTGGAGATCCCATTATGCTGCCGCAGGATATGAGGAAGATACATTTCAGGAACAGTGTATGCTCAATGAAGTCCTGGAGTTGAGTTCAGAAATGGGTAACAGGGTTAACCCAAATAGCTTTGGCCAAGCTATGAATTCTGATGAGAGAGCCAACTGGAAGAGTGCTATTTTAGAGGAATTTGATTCTCTAGAGAATAATAGTGTCTTTGAAGTGGTTAAGCGGGATTCTGTTCCAAAAGGAAAGACCATTGTGGGGTCTCGATTGGTGTTAAACAAGAAGTTTGACACAAACGGAGTTTTGAAAAGGTTCAAGGCTAGATGTGTTGCACAGGGCTTCAAGCAGAGAGAGGGTATTGATTACCAAGAAACTTTCTCACCAACTGGAAGGCTGTCCACCTTCAGGTACATCATTGCTCTGGCAGTGGAGTTGGGTGAAGAAATCAGACAAGCTGATTTTGTAACAGCATACTTGAATGCAAAACTTGGAGAGGAGGAGACTGTTTATATGTCGATTCCTGATGGTTTTCGTGAATGGTTAGTAGAGACTAAACCAGAAACCATGAAGAAAATCTGTGTTAGAACTTTTCTTTCGGCAGATAAAGGGGAATATGTCCTCAAGCTGTGTAGATCCCTGTATGGATTGAAGCAAGCAGCTAGGTCATGGTATAACACCATGAGTGAGAGACTGATAGAGATTGGTTTTAAGACGTCTGAGGACGATCCTTGCCTTTTTGTGAGGAAGGATGCAATTTTGTTTGTATGGGTCGATGACATTATCATTATTGGTGATGGTAAAGAGAGAGTCATGGAGACACTCAAAAAGGAATTCAAGATAAAAGATCTTGGTCTGGCGCAACAGGTGCTTGGAATGAAAGTCAGCAAGAGCAAGAATGGTATTAAGTTAGACCAGAACCATTATGTGGCAGCTCTTCTTAAGCAATACGGCTTAGAGGATGCAAAGGAGTTTGGTACTCCTATGCAGTCAAACATTTGTTTAGAGAAGTCTACAGATGAGGAGTATCTGGAGTTTGTTCAATCAGGGAATGACTACAGGTCAGCTGTCGGATCGCTTAATTATTTGGGGCAGTGTACAAGGCCCGATATTGCGTTTGCAATTGGGGTCTTGTCGCAACACTTAGAGAAGCCAAGCATGAGGCATTGGTCAGCGTTTAAAAGAGTTATGAGGTATCTTAAAGGAACACACAGTCTGGGACTGTTGTTTACAAAGTCAGCAAACTTTGATTTGGTTGGTTATTCCGATGCAAGTTGGGCAGATGGTAACACTAGGGAATCAACAAGTGGTTTTGTATTCTTTTTAGGTAAGAATCTGGTGTCATGGATGTCCAAGAAGGTGTTGGCAATAAGTCTTTCATCAACAGAGGCTGAGTATAGAGCTTACTTAGCAGCTTCACAGGAAGCAAAATGGTTGAGAAAAGTCTTAGAGGACACACATAAACCACAAGGGTTTGCATTGTTGTATTCCGATAACCAGAGTGCCATTGCGTTGGCGCAAAACCAAGTGTTCCATTCAAGAACAAAACATATTGATGTCCACTATAACTATATTCGCGATGCAGTTAACTGCAAAGAGATTGTGTTGAGGTACATGCTCACTGGAGCAATGATTGCGGATATCTTGACTAAGGCATTAGACAGAAACAAGCATCAAGGCTTTGTGACTAATATGCGGATGTCACCCCTTTTTGGATTAAGGGGGTGTGTTAAAATACGTACGCACTTACGCGGGTGCTACGTATAAGTGTAATCCAAATGGGATGCACAAATGGGCCTCTAAGGCCCATTGGACACACACACGGACCATACGGGCCCATGTGGATGTCACGGATTTGGGGAAACTGGCCTCAAAATGCGTGAAATAGGCCTATTGGTACACGGGCCCCAACGGGCCCGGTGGGGTATATGGGCAGATACAGCCAGATGGGCTTGTATGGGCATAATTGGGCCCAAGGTTTATTTTGGACATACTAGGCCAGACGGACTGGCCCGCCAAAGTATGTTTTTCTCAGTTTTCGGGCTTGGGGCGGCCCATTGGGGCCGCCGCCAGTGTCGCGGCCCACCCGGGGCCGCTGCCCGCGCCGCGGCCCGTTCGCGGCCGCCTGTGTTCCTCGGCACGGCCCACGCGGGGCCCGACGGCCCGCGCGGGGCTGTTGCGCGGCCGAGGGACCCCGCGCGGTGCGATGCCGCGCGGGCCCGGCTGGTCGCGCCCGGCGACCAGCGCCGCGGAGCCGGGGCTCGCGGCCCCGGCTCGCTCCCCCTCCCCTCGCTCGCCGTTGCGAGGGGGATGGGGGCGGGCTGGCTGGGTTGAACCAGCCAGCGACCGGCCGCGACATCGCGGTCGGTCAGGGCAGGGGGGACCTGACCACCCCCTTGCCCAGGGAGGTGGCGGCGCCGGCCGCGGTAGTAGCGACCGGCAGGTGGGGGGGATTTGATCACCCTCCCACCTAGCGAAGCGATGCAGAGGGAGCGAGGGGTGCTCTCCCCCCCCCTTTACCGAGGGGGAGGAGCGTCGGGCTGAGGGGACCTGATCACCCCCAGCCCAGTCCTTTTCCTAATGACGACGCCCTGGGGGTATCGACCCCCAGGGCCCCTGGTGAGGGGATTTGACCGCCCCCACCAGGGATTTGAGAGAAGAAGGGGGGGGGCGGCATGTCCGCCGGTTACACCCCCCCCTAGTGAGGTTGAAACCGGACCCAGGTGAGTCCTGGGTCCCACCTGGCCCATTTGAGGGGCCAGGGGCTGGATGCATGAGGCAACCAGCCCGTAAGTATGACAATGAGGTCATCAGGACCGGTTGTAACAGACAACCGGTCCAGGGGATTGAACAGCAAAGGGGCTGGTTCAGCCCCGTAACGGTGGAAACACCAGAATGGACCGGAATAGGCAGGTCGTAAGGGTTCAGGGACTGATGCCATGTGGGCTGATGTAGTCCAAACCAAGTAACAAGGCTTGTAGAGCCTGTAGAGCTCTTTTGGGGCGGAAAATTTGCCTTTTGGCTTGTTGTATCATGGGTTCACAATAGGCCAATCTTTTGTACTTAAGGAGCTCTTCTCCCTTCTGTTTTCCATCATTCATTCATCATCCAATCGAATTCATCCAACATATTGCCCCATTGTGAGAGCCCCATTAGCCATTATTGACACACAGTGTCCAGCATTTCTTTTGCTTTAAATACTGCTCATTTGCCTAAGCTAATTGCTGGCCATAATTATAACAGCCTTTCCTCCTTGTTTTCAGCTCTGGTTAGCAAAATTTCTGACCCTCTGTGTCAGGAACTCCAGGTTTAATAAGAACTTGGATCTTCATGGAAAAAATCTAAATTGATATTTTTAACTAAATATTTATGAAATTTTGATTCCATCAAATAACTGAAGAAACCAGCCACATGATTAAAAGCTACCTACCTTAGAACCTACTGCAATTACAAATAAGTTAAGAAAGTTAACCACCATTGCCTCCGTAGAACAGATCTCAAATATATCCCCCTAAAAATAGTATTGGCAGTGTCCAGATCTACAATTCAAAAATTTATTTTCATTCCCACACCTAAGAATATAACCATATTGTTAAATGGTGCTATCACCTCTTAAATAAAGCGGGATTAGATCATTTTTGCGCTGCATTGAAAGCAGTTCCACAACCTTTGTCCCCACCTCTTTGTTTCATTTCCATCATTCCCCTTTCAGACACCCAGAGAATATGGAGACTGATGATCTTGGCACAGTTCTCCAAGGCAAAGAAATTGCTGCTCCACTCAAATCCAATTTCAAGCTCCTGATCAAGTCTTTCCAGCATTTCATTAGGTGATTGATTACCTTTCATAAATCCCATTTGACTTCCATGGAGGCAAACCTGTTCTGCCTGGAGCATTATCACTCTCTCCTTAAAATTGAGCACAAGGAGGATACGTCTCTCCTTTGGGATCAGCACCTTGATGCGTTTCACAAGGATAATTTCCAGCAGCAGCAGGCTTCAGATACATTTTTGAACCGCCTGGACTGCCAGAATGAGGCAGTTCTGAGGGCTTCAGCTCCTTGATCCCCACCAATTTATCACTTAAACTTCTTGGGGAAAACCAACCAAGTATCCAAGTTCCTTGACAAATTTCCACCTTAATTTGCCAGCAAGAACATTTCTTCCCCGATTCCTTTTCAAAAATTGATTTCCTTGCTTTAAAAAATTTTTGATGGGTCTAAAAGCTCTAGTGAAACGGACTGGAATCTCTACGGCCTTCCTTACACAATCTATGAGATATGTTCTTTTGATTGCTTTTGACAAGCCTGGTTTACCACGTGTGGGAATAAAGGAGCTAATTAGAAAATGGAACAGGAGTAAAATTTGTTTAAGCAGGGCAGTAAGTCAATGTCCCATTTCAACACCCATTTTGCCATGTTGGCTTTGGAAGTGGACCATTCAGAGTACTCAAAAATAAAAAAAATATCTTGGCAGTTTGAACCACACCACCTCCTTGATGGAAATTATCATGCCAGAGATAAACATGGCCAATTACCATTGGGAGATAATTTCCATTGCCAATCTGGCGGCAAAGAAATTAGATCAAGTAAATTCCTTTACTGGGAGGACCCTGAAACACTCTCACTAAATCAAGTCTTCCCCATCCCCTGCCCAACCTGATGCTATGGAGATCAAATAAATTTTCTCCCAGCATACTCCCTTCACTTCTGGCAAGTATTTACAAGCATGCAGGGAAGAAGGATTGGGTTACAGCTGCCTTGAAGCTCTTCTGGGCACCAATTAAAATAGAGGTGGCCAATGCCAAAATAAATTGGTGAAAACTGAAATGAATTGGTAACAGACAGTGTGGAAACTATTGACAAATTGAGATTTAATTCAAAGCAAACCAGCAGGCTAACAAAAGAAGGAAAAAAATGAACTGAAATGAGAAAAGAATGAGAAAAAACAAGTAGGACACAAAAGGAAAAAAATAGGTCTTTATGGAAGTTGGTGTGATGAACATGGCAGAATTCAGGGTTGAGTTTCCATCATTGATTTAGTCAAAAAGGGTTGAGTGGGCTGGTCTGACAGCAATTAATTGAGTTGAGAGGTCAGGAGTTGGAAACTTGGGAATGTGGGTGGACTGACTTTTACCAGTTACAAGACAGAGAGAGAGTCCCCAAGCATTGAGAGGTTGATGTGTCAAAGATGATCTTCAGAGGCACGTATTGGTGTTGGGTGAGTTGAGTGAGCACAAGTAAGAAGTGAACAAGAAAAGAAAATGAGAATAGAAATGAAAAAGATGAAGAAAGAAAAGAGAAAGAAAAGAAAGGTGTAGAATGAAATTGAACTCTTGGATCCCATCAAAGCAAAATCAGAGGCATGAATACCTTGCGATTGTGTCTGGGTTTCAGTTCTGGTTGTCACTGGTTACCCCCAATAAAGATCTGAGGTCTTGATAGAGAATCCCCGTTGGGGTGTGCATGGGGTTTGTAGTTGGAGATGAGTGAGGGAGATGTGAAAGTTAACACGCCCAATAACTGGAAAGGGTCAGTCTTGGTCAGTTAGATAGGGCCTAGGATGGTTGAATCAAATGGATTATCTTTGCCAGTGTGGTTTTGGAAAAAGCCTTGGTAAGTGGGTTGGCCACAATTTTGTCAGAAGTTATGAGCTGAAGGAAGAGATTGCCCAATTCAAGTTCTTCCCTGAGTCCTTTGGTTTTGAGATCAATGTGATGGGTTTTAGCGTTGGATTTGAATCTTTTCAGTTTGTCTTCAAGTCACTTATGATTGATGAGATGAGAGGATCTGGAAACCTCAATTTAGAACACTTTTCCACTTAATTTTTTCAGCCACTATCCCTCCAGGAATGAATCCTGGAGAGCACTGAGCTTGGCTCCTGTGTTGTAGTAGACAATGTTCCGTTGTTTGAAGCTTTCCCATGAGATCAGAGATCCAATGCCTAATCCCAGGTCACCTGATTGAGACTTGCGAGTTACTGGGTCCTCAGCTCAGGATGCATTTCTGTAAAAGACCATTGGATCAGCTTTGATGTCATAATCAATGGTCAGTTTCAGATCCCTTGTAGCCCTCAGGTACTGCCAGGTTTGCTTGAGCTCCTTCCAGTGAGTGAGAGAAGGCTTGTTGTGGAAGAGGGCCAAGCTTGATCAAGAAAGACTGAGTTTGGGTCTGGTCCTTCACGTAATGTAGTTGAGGAGTCCTATTCCAGAATTGTAGTTGATTTTGAGAAGTTTGAAGGCCTTGAAATCCTTGTCCATTGCTTTACTGAGTTGGCAGTTAGGGGTGAGTGGAGTGGATAATGGTCTGCATTCCTGGAGGCCAAGTTCCTTGATACCGTGGTTGATATGCTTGGGCTGACTGAGTTGGATGGAATATTTGGACCTTTCAAACTTCATGCCTAGAATTGTGTCTGGATCATGGCATTGAAAATTTTGGAACCTCAGGCAAAATTTTTCTTCAAATCCGCTTCCATTGCCAACAAGGATTTGGTTGTCTACATGGAAGAATATGAAGGAACCTCTTTCTTTAGATTTGTAGATGCAGGGGTTGCTGTCTAATTCAACGAATTCAACAGATTTGATCCAGTCGGCAAGGGTGTTGTACCAGTTTTTTAGGTATTGATTCAGTCTGTAGAGACTCTTTATGAGTTTGAGGTATTTTTAAGGTCTTTTGGTGCCGTCCAGAGTCTTTATTATCACCTCTTCAATTATGGGAGCATGAAGAAAGGCAGATTTGATGTCAAACTTCCTAATTGGGAGATTATTCTTGAGAGCAAGCTTCAGTATGGCTCGGAGGGAGGCAATTTTCACAGTCAGGGGAAAGGTTTCCTTGTAGTCAAGGCCATAGATTTGGGTCTACCCGCAAATGCAGATTCTGGCTTTGTGAATGAGAGTATTGTTGTGGAATTTGTCCTTTATTTCAAATACCCACGTGGTTTTGAGGGGGTTGGCTGGGTCTGGTCCATCATATTCTTCCCAAAATTCCAGGTCCTTGCATTTCTTCAGTTCTCTTCTGATGGCTTCTTTCCATTTCTTGGTTTCTTTGCAGTAAATTTCTTTCAAGCACATTTTTTGCTTGTAGTAGTGGTAAAAACCGTACCTTTGAGGTTTCCTTAAGTTTGAACTATTCCTCACAATGCAGCTGGGAGGACCAGGTGGTTTAGATGCTTCTGCTCTGGGTGGTTCCTGGAATGATGCTGGTTGATTTTCTGCCAGGCCAGGTGTAGTCAAAGTATCTGGGAGCGGTCAGTTGTCCTCTGAGAGATCCTGGACGTTGTTGGCTGAAGAAGAGTTGGTCAATGAGAGGGAGTCCGGTGACCTGTTGCGGTAACGCTCTGTGTTTCTGATTTGAATGGGGTTGTGATTGGCTGGTCTTGGCACCTTGTGATCAGGTTGATCAGAATACACGCCTTTGACTGTAAAGTTGCATGTCAGGGTTTTGTCAGCTTCTAGGTTCCCAATTGTATTGAGGTCAAAGTTCAAATGATTTGAGGATGTGATGCTTCGGTTGGGTCTGAGCATTCAATAGGATCTGAATTTGGGGTTATAGCCAATCAGCTTGCCTTCAACACCTTTTGGATGGAATTTCTTCCCCTTGATTTGGTGGGTTTTGAGGTAGACAACTGAGATTCCAAGCGGTTTGAAGTACACAGAGGAATGACGCTCTTGTGAATCAATTACAAGGGCAAGTTGTTGCTCCCCTTCCTTGGTATTTCTTTGAGGCTGAGACAGCAAGCTTTCAGGATTTCAGGCCAGAGTCAAACGGGCAGTTTGGATGAGCTGACAGTGCATCACACACTTTTGACAATTTTCCTGTTGGCCCTTTCTGCCCTGTTGTTTTATTTGGGGTGATGCGGTTTGGAGATCCTTTGTCTAATTGAATTTTCCTTTCAGAATTGAACTAATCCATTGTTTGTGGATTCCTTTTCTCCTTTGGAACTCAATTCACATGGGAAGTAGCCCAGTTTTGATTTTTGTTGCTCCAGAACCGCAATGAGTACTTCAGCAGTTTGATCCTTGCCTTGGAGAGGTATCCCACTCAGGTAGCCGGTGAAGGTTTCCACCACGGTGAGGATAAATCTTTTCTTTTGGAGTGACAGGGGTTTAAGAGGACCAATTGGGTCCAGGTTTCTTTCCTTAAAAGGCCTTGAGGATAATTTGGAATGGAGTTCAAATGGAGTCTTGGTGATCTTCCCCAGAGCGCAGTCTATACAGTAGAAGGAATCAATGTTGTACTTTTTGATTTTGATGTTGTTGATTTTGCATAGTTGGCTTGTAAAAGCATGGCCAAGAGAGAGGTGCAGGTCTCTCAGGTTCCTCCAAGGTGAACTTTGAAAGATAGTAAGCAGTGTTTTTGACCTATCAATTTCTGATTTTGAGCCACAAAGGGGTTGTCCAAAATCAATCCTTGGATGATGATTGAGTCTCCATTGGAGATTTGAAACTTGCCCTTCTCTGACAATAACCAACAGCCTTTTTCAATGAGAATTCCTGGGCTGATAAGGTTTACCACAATCCCCGGGACATAGAGACATTGATTTAAAATGATGGTTTGGTTTATCCAGGTGAGTTTGACAGTGCCGGTCCCTTCAATGGGGAGATTGGCCCCATATTTACTAGTTGATATCCTTTTTCCAATGTTTTTGTTGAGAGAGGTGAAAAATTTCTTGTTGTTGAAGATGTGAGACAATTCCCCACTTTCAATGAGGATCTTTTGGTTGGATAGAGCCTTAGATTTGATACATTTTGTGACAAAGGAGTTTTAGTGAGCCATTTTGTTTTTGGGTTTCTGTTTTTCCTTCCATCTGGCTTGGTTTTCTCTCCACCAGTCAGGGGCCTTGTCTGGGTGAAGGTGGAAACATTCCTTCTCCAAGTTGTTCTTGTCTTTTCTGGTATTGTGGTATCACTCAATTCATTGGCCAGACTTCTGGCTTTTGAATTTTGTCTTGCTTGTGACAATGACGGAATCTGTGAAAGTGACTGATTTTTTGGCATCCTTGGCTTTTATTTTGTTGTTGAACTGAGTGAGATGGTTGGACACAAAGTCAAAGTGGATGTTATTGTCTGAGTGCATTAGTTATCTCTTGAGATCTTGAAGCGACGCTGGAAACTTGAAGAGGATAAGGTAGGCTAGGATGTCTTGAGGTAAGTATATTCCTATGTCAATCATGTTTTTGATTGCTGTCCTGACCTTGGTGACAAATCCCACAATTTTTTCTTCTTTAAAGGCAATTTGAAGGACATTGTTGAAGATTTGGGCTCTTTCAGAAGCTTTGGATGAAAATTATCCCTCCTTGATAGCTGAACATATGTATTTGGCAGAGTTTACATTTTCAGCGCTGATGATGTTGTTGTGTGTGACTGAGTCAACTTCTGAAATGAGGAGTAGTTGAATTTTATTGTTTTCTTGTGTATAGAGTGTTATTGAGTTGGATTCCATGGCATAGAGGACCCCTCAAAGCTTGAGCAGTGAGTTCATCTTGTCCTTACAGATGCCATAGTTTTCCTCAAAGAGAAGTGGGATAGTCTCAAGTGCCATCTTGAGCATAAACTACCTAAATCCATTGATCTTGTGTCTGATTTGAGAGGTATACACCATGGCTCTTGCTGGTTTCTTTGGTCAAGAGAGATTTTGGTTTTTAACAGTATTGAAGAATTGGGGTTGAATTTAAAACAAAGCAGTGGGCTAACAAAAGAAGGAAACAAATGAACTGAAATGAGAAAAGAATGAGACACCACAAGTAGGACACAAAGGGAAACAAATCATTTGTTAGGGCACTCAGTGTGATCAAAGTGGCAGAGTTAAGGGTTTATTTTCCAGAATTGATTGAATCAACAAGGTTTGAGTAGGAAAGTTTGAAAGTAATCAATCAAGTTGAGAGGTAAGGAGTTGGAAACCTTTGAATGTGGGTGGACTGATTCTTAACAGTTACAAGACAGATGGAGAGAGTTGCCAGAAATTGAGAGGTTGATGCGGCAAGGATGAGCTTGAGAGGCACGTATTGGTGTTGGGTGAGTTAAGTGAGCACAAGTAAGAAGTGAACAGGAAAAGAAAATGAGAATACAAATGAACAAGATGAAGAAGGAGAAGATAAAGAAAAGAAAGGTTTAGAAGGAAATTGAACTCTTGGATCCAATTGAAGCAAGATCAGAGGGATGAAACCCTTCAGATTGTGCCCCGGTTTCAGTTCCAGTTGTCACTGTTGACCCAAAATAAAGAACTGAGGTCTCAAAAGAGAATCCCGGTTGGGTTGTGCATGGGGATTGTAGCCAGAGATGAGTGAGCAAGACATATAATTTAACTGAAACAAGAGTAGAAAAACCACTCAATTGTCCTTGGATTTGGAATTTATTTGTCCCTTGGATCTTTAAGGAGTAGGGTGACCTTCAATAGTCTTAAGAGAGAAAGAGAGAGCTATGAATTCCTTCCTTCCTTCAAAACTTTTGGTGGTATGAGTCCCCCCCTTAAAAAACGGAGATGAGAGCAATGTATTATACTCTTTCTCCCAACCCTTACCTAGATAAAATTTCAAATATGGCCCAGCAACCATAGGAAGAATACTAAGCAACATAAAACCCTAACCAAATCCTATCCTCCTCCTCCCCTCCCAACACTTTCCCACTGTTACATTTTTCCAGTTTTTACTTCTCGTGGCATGCCACACCCTCCTTGGAGCCCCCGGGGCCTTTCCATAACCACCCAACATGATGCCTTGAAAAATTGCTGAGCCAACTGCGCAAGTAGAAGCTGCTACTGCTGAGCTGGCTCACTTCCCAAATGCTATGCCTGATTGCACTCATTGCTGAGCACGCCGGCCAGGACCAGTTACCAATCCATTGCTATAAAGCGGGTAGCCATCAACTTGATAAAGTATGTTACAATGTTATCCTCCTTGTCAAATGCCCCCTCCTCAGTTTCTGCTATCACCTCCCACCACCACCTGGCATTCAAGTCCTTCAGCTCCTGCGGCTTTATCATTCAGATTGGTTTCCACCACCCTGCAGGCCTTCATGCGGCTTCTGCTTGGATCAACATGGGTGCAGTGGAGAGTTTTGTCAGCTCCTTGCTGGTAGAGCAGTTAGGCTTTTCCACTGATCGATCCTCCTGGCCTGTCATCTGTGAAGTTTTTAAAGGTTACAACTATGGGGTCACCAAGGAATGGCGGGGTTTCCTCAGCACTATCAACAGAACCCCACACAAAACCTTTGCAATCAACCCCTATGTCACCATCCTGGTTGGCTACAATGTCATTTTAGGGACCTCATGAATGAAAGACCAAGAGTCAAATATCTCCTTTGATGGCAAGGAATAGATGACTCTTACCATTGGGAATAGTTCTAGTCTAAGTACGCACCCTCCCTCCCACTCATGGGTTTCTTTTATAAACCCTTTGTCACCCCCGCCACTTTCAGAATTTTCTCATATATTCCACTCCCAGATTTCAAAATTTCTTCCTCCTCATAGGGATTTCAATGTCTTTACCAAGATAAAGAAAAGATGCAACCCTCCCTTTGGATGGATTTACGCCTTGTACCCTTCAGACAGTGAGCATATTTTCTCCTACTTGGATGATTTGTTGGCTAGAGGCTTCATTTTCCCTTTTGCTTCCCCTGCGGGGGCCCCTATATTTGTTGTTAAGCAACCTGGGAAAAAGAACTGTCCATGTGTTGATTGTAGGGAATCAAGTGAGATCACTATTCAAGAATCCCACCCTTTTCCCCTTTTTTCCACCCTTCTCATCCAGTTGAAAGTCTGCTGCTATTTTTCCAAAATTGATCTAAAGTCTTCCTTTAACCTCTTGCGCATTACAGAGGGGGATGAGTGGAAGACAGTTTTCCGCACTGAGTTTGGTCTTTTGAAGTACTTGGTAATGACCTTTGGGCTGGCCAATTCCCCATGGGATTTTCAGTGTTTCATCCAAATGATCCTGCAAGAGAGTTTGGACCTATTCTGGTTTGTCTACATTAACAATATTCTGTTCTTCTCTAAGGCCTATGATGACAACATCTCTAAACTCTCCCTTATCCTTGAAAAACTTAGTAAAAATTCTCTCTAAACCTCCTTCAAGAAATGCCTTTTTATTTTCAATTGTGTTCCATTTTTGGGTTTTTTTATTGATCAAGAAGGTATTAGGATGGACCCCTCAAAGTTCCCACTCTTCACCAACTTGAATATGCATTTTTATTTGGGGGTGGGGAAGGCCAAAAATTCCTTGGCTTCTAAAACTTTTATTGTTGCTTTATCCATGAGTTTGCTTCCTTGGCCCTCCCTCTTTACAAAGTTACCAAGAAAGGTGCTAAGGTTGATCTATTCCTCAGGGAACACTCCACAATCAATCCCTTCTCTCACTTGAAGAAACATTTCTCATTGGAGGTCCTCCTCCACCATTTTTACTTTGAGAGGGAGTGTGTCATCTTTAGCAATGCTTCCAGTATTGCTATTCTGGAAATTCTTTTCCAGAACAATGACAAGGGCCATTTTCATCCAGTTATCATTTACTCACACACCTTGAGGAAATCCAAAAGTCATTGGAAAATCCTTGACCTGGATTTGGGGGCCATCATTGCTGCTCTAGAAGAATGGCAGCCATTGTTGGTCAAAACCCCAACCCCAGTCAAGATCTTCACTGATCACCAAAATTTGAGATAATTCTTGTCATCCACTTGCCTTACCACTTTCCAGGCAAGGTGGGCCTCATTTTTGTCCAATTTTGATCAAGAAATATTCCAATTAAAAGGAGAACATAACCCCACCAACCTTCTAATCCTCCCCACCCCAGCCTTTAACTGAAAGAAGATCTCCTTTCCCATCCTAAAGTTGGTCACTTCCCTTTCAGATAACTTGGTCCTGGATTTTCACTTTGAAGGCTTATGTTCTGTTTCCTCTGAAAGCCTCCTGATTAAAAAATTTTGCTCCCCAGAAATTGCCACCTTAGATCTCCTTTGCAAGAAAGCTAGAAAATCCTTGGAAGAAATGATGGTTTCCAAGCACTCCCACCTAGAGGACAGGTTAATTTGTCATAAGGACCCCCTATACATTCCTAAGTCCCTCTGAAAAACCATTCTCTAATAATAACATGGCAATCCCTTGCAGGGTCATTGGGGGATCACAAAAAATTGGGAAAAAATTCACTGTTCCTTCAAATGGCTAAACCTCCGCTCCAACCGGTCTTATTTTATCCATTCTTGCATCTCCTGTCAACAAAACCCGCAACCTTCCAATAAAAATAACCTACTCCTGCCTATCCAAGTCCCAGAATCTCACTGGTCCACCATGTTGGACTTTGTGGTAAATTTTCTCAAGATTTTTGGCTTTGATTCAATTTTGGTCATTCTAAATCACCTCACAAAAAATGCCCACTTCATCCTGGCAGAAAAAACTTGGTCTTCCAAGGATCTCTCCTTTTGTTTTACTGACCATTTTTTCTGTTACCAGGGCCTTCCTGATTGTATTATCTCCAAAAGGGGTTCCACCTTTGTCTGAAAGTTCTGGAGGCTGGTTTTAGACCACTTGCCAGTATTTCCATCTTTTTCCACAACCTTTCACCCACAGACTAACTGCCAGACATAACACATCAATAAGGTGATAGAATCTTATCTATTTCATTTCTGTAACACATGCCAAGACAACTGATCACTTTGGACTGCTTTTGCAGAAACTTCTTGGGCCAATTCCCCCTCAGCCACCACAGGTTTCTCCCCCTTTTTATTGGAGAAGGCCTATCATCCAAGAACCAGGGCCCCTAAAGGCCCATCTTCTGCCAAGAAAGGCAATCAATTTGTATCAGATCTACTATCAACTCAGAGGATGGCTTCCAAATCAATCTGCATTGCTAAAAATATCCACTCCCTTTATTATAACAGACACTCAGGAAACCTTAAGCTATTTTTTGTAGGCCAGTACGTCTGGCTTTACAGGAAAAATATCACCACTAGGAGGTCCTTGGACAAGTTGGAAGCTAAGTTGATTGGCCCCTTCAAGATCTGAAATGGTGGGTACCAACACCACCCAATTGGAACTTTGTCATCCTTGGAAAAATCTCCAACCAGTTTTTCACACCAATTTGATTATAACTTTTCCACACATGTTCTTGGAGTGAGTGGTAGCCATCAGTTCAGGAACTTGTTTGATTGGTTTTGCCCAATACTGGGAAAATAAATTTATTCTGTGATTTCCAGATTTCCTAGAGATTCTCATATGGAATACTGTTCCTGTATCCCAAATTCCCAAATTCTTTTATTCTTACCTTCTCATTGCTTAATTATCTGTTCCAACTTTTGGTTTGTATATTTTTTCATAATCTTGCCTTTTAATTTTCTCATTTGTCCTATTGTCATGGAAACAATCCAAATCTATATTTGTAAATAAATATTCATGATACTTGGCCCTTAGATTTGATTTGTTCCCCGCAGTGCTTTAAATACAAAGTTTCCACATGTTTTTCAATTCTCCTTCAAACTATTGCGTTTTTTCCACGTCAAAGATACTCAGGAATAAGCCTTATTGTTTCAATCCACACAATTTTAGTTGTAATGCTTATTAAAATACATGAAAAATTCATTCTGCAAGGAGAATCTTGCAAAAAACATTCTATATTCATTCTCCCCAAAAATTCCAACCATCATATTTGATGCGCTCTGTGCCCTTTATAATGCCACATACAGCTGCCTGTGAGAAAATACCTGATGTGGTAGATAAATTCCAAACTTTCTATAGCCTTGGCCCTGCAATTTCTTTATTGTGATAGCAAAAGCCAGTGTCACAGGAAACTGAATGAGGCTTACAGGATTCTTTTCTGGGGAGGGGTACATGAGTTGATTTTGTTGAAGACCAATACTGTCTTTGGTCTGTTTTTTCCATTTGTTACACTGACAATTTGAGTCTAGGCTGTTGTGTTAGGAAACATTGCAACATTGAAAAAATAAATTCAGCAATACAATCCAAGTCAAAATGTCTTCATCCCAGTCAAAAATGATACTGGAAAACATAAGTTCTTTCCCAAGTTAAAACAAACCAAAGCATTTCATGAGTGGGCCTTTTTTCAGCATAAGGTAAATTATTTTGAAAGAAATGGCTTTTCAATTCTAGATTGGAAAGCTAATGCGTCAGGTCAAGCAGAACATCAAAGAAAGTTCAGACAAACTTTTCTATCTTGGTCTGTGGGGAAAACTTCACTCCTCAACTTTTTTTATCCCATATTTCTCAATTAAACTTCTTGGAATGAGTTGAAAACCCCAAGGAAAGTCATTGTGACATGATTCAACAGATTCATGCCACCAAAAGGATCTTTTCCAATCTGTTAGGGTTGCTTGGTAATATAATATCCTGTAAACATGTCAGCACCTTCTTGTTTCACTATCCGCAAAGAAAAACTAGAAGTCTCTCCTGAAATGAGAACATTTTGATGTGAAGTATTGGCTACCACCAGGATTTCAATATTGCATGGATAATTCTTTCTCAAGTCAGAAATCCCAATGGCTCCAGTGCTTCTAAAAAAGCGTTATTGTGATCCACCTCTTAGCTCAGAAAGAAGTTGATCAAACCCAAATATGGAAAAACACTGTTAGTTTCAATACTGTTCCAAATCCAAGAATCAACAGGCCTCTTCAATGATCTCTATTGGTCCATGCCCACTGGGGTGACCAATTTGGGACACCTCATAGGAAAAGGGAAATTTTTTAAATTTTTTATATATAATCTTTCATCTGTCTATCACAAAAAAACTTTGTTGAACCTTCAAGCTTTCCCTCCCATCCGTTGGAAGGCATCAAAATCCCCTCCAAGCATCTCCAATTGGCGCTTTGGATGTTTCAAAAAAAAAGCATTTCTGTTTGAATTCATCTGTCACCTGTCTTCATGATCACTCCCTCCGCTCTGCCGTCCGGTCCCTCTGCTCATTGCATCTCCACCTTGGATCTGGAACTCTCCCATAAGAGCTCATCTTCCCATACCATCTACCAATCATTCATCATCCTCTGAAAGACACTCCCACTCATCCTGTTGTCATCATCATCATCCTCTTGCGCAGTCATCCCGCTCATGCGGTTGTCATCCTCATCATCCTCTCCCGCCGGTCAACTGCGGGGTTTGTTTGGTTCTCGCGCGCAGTTATCCACTTCTGTTCCGCTGTTGCGCGCGGTTGTCTTCTTTTGCTTGGGGTTGTCCACTGTCGCTTGGGGTTGTCTGCTGTCGTTTGTTGGTTGACCAGCGACAACCTGTTTTGTCTTTGTTGTGCGCAAGCGTCCACGGACAGATGGGGGTGACATTTTCTCAGCCCAGTTGCACAAAGATTGTCAGGGAGGACCAGAATTCACTGATCCCTTCCTTGAAAAAAAAAATTCCACTGTCATCTGTGTCATCCAATTTTCAATAATCTACAGTCTCTCCTGCCCATAAAGGGAGGGGATCTCCCCTGCGTTTTCCTCATCCATCTATCTATCTATCATCCATCAATCTATCATCATTCATGGGATTCATCCAGCCAATGCATCATCATCCATCCATCATAATAAATCCATCATCCTTATCCTGGGTATATCTTTGATTACCGCTTGATCCTTGAGCCTCCACACTCAAAACTCTGATCCACCCTTCTAGGGCCCTGTTCCTTTTCACCAACCAATAGACTTTCTGGTTGAAGAAGAGCCCATTCATTTGGATTCTTGAGTTTTTTATACCACTCCTTGATTATCTTTCCCAACCATAATGGTCTTGATCATTCTTTGATTTTCCTTCTGGAACCAGTCAAGTTTGACTGAGAGTTTTCTTTGACCGCGACACCTGGAGTTTCAAACCTCCCTTCTTTCTTTGAATTTGAATTTTGAAATGCTACTCTTGATTACTTTGAGAATTGTTGGGTTATTCTTGTTTGAATCTGTCATTGCTTTGCTTCTCAATCTTCATCAGACAAATATCCCTGTTTTTTACAGAAACCCACAGTTATCTGGTACCCTCCAAGCGCTTGATTGCAGAGAGTTGGGCAGGTTCATTGAGAAACAGGAGGTTTTTTGGGATTCAATTGATCTTTATAATAATTATTGGCCCACAAGCTTAGTCAAAGAGCAGCAATTAAAGCACAAGAAATGCTGAGACAATAATGTCTTATGTTTGATCCTAAATATGAGGCAGAGGCAATGGTTCAGTGGTGAATGTGAATGAATTAGTGAATGAATGGATGGAAAACAGAAGGGAGAAGATCTCCTTGAATAAAAAAGATGACGCTCTTGTGGAGGTCATTTAATGAAAAGAAAAAGGCAAAAATTCCTCCCTAAATGGGCTCTACAGGATCTACAAGCCTTGCTATTTGGTTTGGGCTTACTCAGCCCACTTTGCATTAGTCCCTGAACCCTTATGACCAGCCTGTACCAGTTGAGCTTGGTGTTTCCACCCTTACTGGGCTGAACCAGCCCTTTTTTCTTTTCAGACCCTGGCTGGTTGTCTATTACAATCATCCCTGTTACCCGGTTACAATTCCCTCTTGACCATATTGGTCCTTATTACCAACTCACATGGTTGGTTGCCTCCTGCAACCAGCCCCTGGCCCTCAGATTGGCCAGGGTGGACCCAGAAACACTCTGGGTCTGGTCAAACTTACAGGAGGGGAGGTGTAACCAGTGGACATGCGTGTCCCCCCATTTCTCTCTCAATCCATGGAGGGAGCGGTCAAATCCACCCCCAGGGAACCCTGGATGTTGATACCACCTAGGGCATCACACAAATGGGTCGACTGGGTAGTGGTCAAGCCCACCCAGCCCCAGGTCATCTCCCCCTTGGTAACAGGGGGGGGGAGATGGCCCCTGCAACCTCTTTGCCGCCACACAAGAGATGGGGGGGTGGTCAAATCCCACCCCACCTTGACAGTTGCCTTGTTGCGGCCAGACTAGGAAGTCCACACATGAGGTGGGGGGGTGATCAAGTCCCTTCCCACCTTGCTGGTTGCCTTGTTGCGGCCAGCCTGGCTGGTTGAGGACCAGCCAGCCTCCTCTCCCCCTTGCAAGCAAGCAAGGGGAGGGAGGGAGGGAGGCAGGGGCCACTGGCCCCTGCGGCTGCAACCAACCGGGGCCACAGCCCCGCACACAAGCGGGTGGGGGGACTCCCCTGCCCCCTACAATGGCCCCGCGCGGGCCGTTGGGCCGCAACACGGTTGGTAGCCCCAATGGGCTGCAGAGGCCCAAAAGCCATAAAATAAATACTTTGGCGGGCCCGCTTGTCTGTCCAAGTATGTCCAAAATAAACCTTGTGCCCAGTTATGCCCAAATAAGCCCGTCTGGCTAAGGTGGCCATCCACCTTGGCGGGCCTGTCAGTGCCCATGTCCCAAAAGACCTGGAAAACGTGTTTTTGCACCCAAGTCCCCAAAACCAATAACATACACATAGGCCCATGTGGCCCACGTGATGTCCAATGGGCTTTGGAGGCCCATTTGTGCATCCAATTTGGATTACACACTAATATGCACATTACCTGAGTGCATCTGTATTTGAAAAATCTTTCCTAATCTTCTGCTGACAACCAGAGTTATTAGCTTGTGGGTGTTGTTACTTACAGCTGCCTTGTTCTATTGAACTCTGAAAAAACTTTAACTTCTTTTTTTCAAGTCTTTTCCCGCACAATCTTGCCTCAGATAGTGTTGTTTGAAGCTACCAATTACTATCAAACTCATTCCCTTCCTATTGATTCCTTATTCACCCGGTTCTGGACCTTGATCTTGGTTAAATTTGAATATTTTTGTAACACTCAGGAGGGCAGCCTAAAAGTCACCTTTCCCCTCCACAGAACTGTTTGCGGCCAGCACCATTTGGATTCTTACACCATTGACAGGATTGCTTTGTGAATTTTTTCCAATGGAAATTTCTATATTTGGGAAGCTTGAGTAATCTTGAAATGCAGTACAGGATTTGTGGGTATGATTCACAATGGTGATGGATTTTTACCCCAGCTTACAAAGAGGTGTTCTGCTTTTATAAGAGGTGCTTCAAATGGCTTATTTTTCAATATGAGTTACTGTAATGCCTTGCTGGTGCAAAGGTCAGGGCCTTGATTTTGTTTGATAGTCATAGATCCAATTTCTCTGGGTAAGGAATTGACCAACTGGAGACATGTTCCCCTTTCCTGATTGTGCCACCAGAACCCTGATTC
>CM062623.1:30133073-30210573 GCA_025617555.3 Puccinia polysora
CCAAGCGCGCACAAACAATCAATCATCATCCTGCCATTGATCGCCAGCATGATCAAACTCACTCGCCTCCTCCAACTTGCCCAATCTCAGCAATCAGTCTCATCAAACCTGTCTATCAATCATCATTGGTCCCATCACAATCTTGGCCGCTTATTGTGGGCCCCAATCATCATCATGACTATGAGTGATGTAGTGGGGTTTGGTGAAGAGACAAAAGATCCAAGAACATCCATCCGTTCACCATCACCTACTACTAACTCCAGTTGCTCTTTGTTGCAAGATGACCAACTCACTCCCACTCTCAGTCCAAGTCAAACCCAACTAAAACAATCACTTGCGCTCATCATCCCACCAATCACTTGCACTCATCACCTGAAACCAATGACTTGCGCTCATCAACCAACACCAATCAGCCCACTCTCATCACCTGCAGGAATTTGTGTTGCCATTTCAAGCCTTCATCTGCCAACCCACTGGCAACCATCAAAACTCAATCATCTGTCACTTGCTGTCGCGCGCGTGGCTTGTCCCATCTCCTCCAAACAAATCAGCTCTTTGGCTGTTGTGACCGCTCTCATTTCTCCACCCGCTGTTGTGACTGTCCCGGCAGTTGCGGCTTCTCAAGCTCATATGACACTCATCTTTGGCCTCAGGGCCTATTTTTTTCCCCTTCTTTCTTTTTTCCCTGCTTTTAATTTCAAATTATGATCATTTCTTTGCAAGTTTGTTTATTTTTTTCATCATTTAATTCTCAATCTTAAAAAAGAAAAAAAATTTTTTTCCGCCCTCATTTGTAGTTATCTCTTGTAACTATTCTACAGGGATTCTTTCCCATTAAAGGAGGGGCTCTCCCCTTCCTTTTCTCCCAATAATTCATCAGCTATCAGCCATCATCATCATCATCCATCATTGTGGTATCAAGCAATCAATCAATGGGATCTCCCCCCCTTTGACTGAGACTTTATAATCACCTTATCCAGGGTATATCCTTGATTGCCCTCTGATCCTTGAGCCTCCATACCCAAATTCCTGATCCGCCCTCCTGTGGCCCTGCTCCTTATTCCTAACCAATAGCTTTTCTGGTTGAAGAAGAAATCATTAGGTTGAATTCTTGAGTGTGTTAAACCACTCCTTTGATCCCTTTCTCTGACCACTTTGGTCTTGATCATTCATTTTATTGTCTTTCTGGAACCAGTCACTTTTGACTGAGATGTTATTT
Source organism: Puccinia polysora (assembly GCA_025617555.3). Classification (NCBI taxonomy): domain Eukaryota; kingdom Fungi; phylum Basidiomycota; class Pucciniomycetes; order Pucciniales; family Pucciniaceae; genus Puccinia; species Puccinia polysora. Next base: position 30,134,293 of record CM062623.1, read on the forward strand.
TAAGCTTGAAAACTGGAGTTTTAAACGTCCCTTTATTTCTTTAAAATTGAATTCTGCCACGCTATTCTTGAGTCCCTTGAGAAGTGCTGGGTTATTCTTGTTTGAATTTGTTACTTCTTTGCTTCAAGAGCTTCATAAAACCAATTGCTTTGTTTTGTACAGCCACCCACATTTATCTGGTATCCTTGAAGCGCTTGATTGTGGAGAGTTTTTCAGGTTCATTGAGAACCTGGAAGTTGGTTGAGATTGAGTTTATCATTCCTAATCATGTGCTGACCACCAGTGTTATTATCTTGTGAGTTTTGTTACTTAAAATTGCCTTGTTCTATCAAAATTTGAACAAACTTTGACTTAGTTTGTTCAAGTCTTGCCTCAAATCATCTTTCCTCAAATAGTGTTGTTCCATTGCATCAACTACTATCAAAATTCATCCTTTCAATAGATTCCTTATTTACAAGGTTTTGGATCTTGATTCCATTAAATTTAAATATTTTTTCAACACACAGGAGGGCAGCCTAAACAGCACCTTTTCCCCTCCACAGAACTGCCTACAGCTCAGCACCGTATGAATTCTTACAGCGCCCTACTCCTTACAGATGCAAGGGACCAATAACTTCTGAATCTGAGGAAAAATAAGAGGGTTATCAATCTGTTGTTTCCACACTGTTTTTTTTCTGGATGAAATGTTCCCTCATCCACTTGAAACAACTACAGGCCACTGGTAGAAAACTAAGTGTGATCAAATGGTATTTGGGTTGTTTTAGAGCTATCATTGTTCATGGGAAAGTCTCCTTTGGAAATATAGCAGGTCACGGCAAATGCTTCACATAGGACCATCATTGATTTTTCCCATAGAACAATGCGTATAAAATTGACAGAAGGTCTGTTGTTTGACTTCCAGGACAGCCTCAAACAAGGACATTCTGCCACCAGGGCTTTACTCCTTCTTTGTGGCTCCAGGTAGCCAAATTTCAGATCCTCTGTGTCAGTAATTCCAGGTTTAATAAGAACTTGGATTAAAAGTTGAATTAAATAAAATGAAAAATTAATAATAATGAAAAATAAATGGTTAATAATTTTCATAATAATAATAATAATAATAATAATAATAATAATAATAATAATAATAATAATAATAATAATAATAATGATAATAATAATAATAATAATAATAATAATAATAATAATAATAATAATAATAATAATAATAATAATAATAATAATAATAATAATAATAATAATAATAATAATAATAATAATAATAATAATAATAATAATAATAATAATAATAATAATAATAATAATAATAATAATAATAATAATAATAATAATAATAATAATAATAATAATAATAATAATAATATAATAATAATAATAATAATAATAATAATAATAATAATAATAATAATAATAATAATAATAATAATAATAATAATAATAATAATAATAATAATAATAATAATAATAATAATAATAATAATAATAATAATAATAATAATAATAATAATAATAATAATAATAATAATAATAATAATAATAATAATAATAATAATAATAATAATAATAATAATAATAATAATAATAATAATAATAATAATAATAATAATAATAATAATAATAATAATAATAATAATAATAATAATAATAATAATAATAATAATAATAATAATAATAATAATAATATAATAATAATAATAATAATAATATAATAATAATAATAATAATAATAATAATAATAATAATAATAATAATAATAATAATAATAATATAATAATAATAATAATAATAATAATAATAATAATAATAATAATAATAATAATAATAATAATAATAATAATAATAATAATAATAATAATAATAATAATAATAATAATAATAATAATAATAATAATAATAATAATAATAATAATAATAATAATAATAATAATAATAATAATAATAATAATAATAATAATAATAATAATAATAATAATAATAATAATAATAATAATAATAATAATAATAATAATAATAATAATAATAATAATAATAATAATAATAATAATAATAATAATAATAATAATAATATAATAATAATAATAATAATAATAATAATAATAATAATAATAATAATAATAATAATAATAATAATAATAATAATAATAATAATAATAATAATAATAATAATAATAATAATAATAATAATAATAATAATAATAATAATAATAATAATATAATAATAATAATAATAATAATAATAATAATAATAATAATAATAATAATAATAATAATAATAATAATAATAATAATAATAATAATAATAATAATAATAATAATAATAATAATAATAATAATAATAATAATAATAATAATAATAATAATAATAATAATAATAATAATAATAATAATAATAATAATAATAATAATAATAATAATAATAATAATAATAATAATAATAATAATAATAATAATAATAATAATAATAATAATAATAATAATAATAATAATAATAATAATAATAATAATAATAATAATAATAATAATAATAATAATAATAATAATAATAATAATAATAATAATAATAATAATAATAATAATAATAATAATAATAATAATAATAATAATAATAATAATAATAATAATAATAATAATAATAATAATAATAATAATAATAATATATAATAATAATAATAATAATATAATAAGTCCCCTTTGATGATCCAACAGATTTCAATTTTCAAGTCAGTGATCTTGCCTTATTCTCACATGCTAAACACTTTCAGAGGGACCCATTGTGTCTGTTGATTGTCCCCTTGGTCAACCCAGATCATATCAAGCTCATCAATCATCAGAGGCAATCTCATCTAGATCCAATCACCCAAAGCCCATTGCCTCTCAAGAATGGTTTCGTCATCACCAATGCCAACTGTTTGACAACCCAATTGGTTGTCCCTCTCAAGCCATTAGAGCAAAGGTTTGGGCCAATCAATAGGGTGATTTTCATAACCCTCCAAGCAATCTCAGGCAGTGGCTATCCCAGTGTGGCATCCTTAGATATGTTTGATAACTTTGTACCGTTCATCTTGGGTGAGGAGGAGAAGATCAAATGGGAATCCCTCAAGATCCTTGGCCATCTAGATCATGCTTCCAACCCATGCTTGATCATCCTGAGGAGAAATGAAGAAGTCAATCCTTATCATCCTCCTCCTTGACCAACCCCAAGCTGAACTCAATTGTTATGATTCCGTTGAGGATCAGTGCAGCAAAGACCAGGGTACCCGCCCTTGATGGTCATACTGCCACCATCTTGATCTTGTTCAAAACCCAACCCGGACCAACTCCAGAGGATTTTTTCAAGGCCTTGGAGGAATATTGCTCCAAACCTCAAAGCTTGAACTGTCCCTCAGCTCCTGACCATTCAATCTTTGTCCATTATCAATAAGATTGTCCCCAACCATGACTAAATTGTTAATTTGAAAAGGGGGCAGGGTCAGGGTTGGCGGGGTTCAAAGAGTATGTTTTCATATCCATCTGCCTCCATTGAGACCTTGTAGAACTTTTGATAACCAAATTATATTGGCCGCCCCTCCCGTTCTGAAAGAAAGCATGGACAAATAACAGCACTGATTGATCCCAGGGGGGCTGATTGGCCCCCCCCCTTTGACCAACCAATGGGCTGATCAACCAGCGCCCCCCCCCTTCAACAAATCAATGGGCCAAGGGTTGAGTATTATCATAGGGTTGATAAGGTGATGATTAGTGGTGAGAAGAGACAGACCACATGTCCCCCAGGGGGGGGGAGGAATGGGTCGAGTGAGAAGTAGACTAAACAAAGTGGGGATGATGTGTTTGGAAAGGCAAATTGGGGCATATGGAAATGGAACACTTAGCCTAGTGGTTAAAGCATCACTGATCAATGTTGGGGTCATGGGTTCAAATCCCATAGTGTGCAAAATTTTGGGTTGTAGAACTGCCACTACCCTCAAAATTTTATACAAAAAATTGAATTCCTTTTTGATACTCACCCTTATCAAAGTATATGGTTGGGAGGGAAAAACATGGGAGGAGGTGATTTGAAAAACATATAGAAATGTGGAATTTCCAATCAACCTCCCAATCAATCATGAGCCAATTGAGCAATTGATTGGCAATTGATTGCTGGATTGATTTCCAATAAATCTGTTGGAATCCTTCCCTCCTTTTTTGTTCAATACTATCTTTATATCTCTCCACTGTCCGCCCTATTTCATTACTATAACCACATTCATTATCATTTAACGTCATCACCCACCATTATCCTATAACTGTCACCAATCCATTTCAACTCCATCACCATCACCATCACCAACTCCATAACCATCACCATTACCATCACCATCACCATCACCATCACCATCACCATCATCATCCCATACCCATCACCATTACCATTACTCTCATCATCATCATCATCATCATCATCATCATCATCATCATCATCATCATCATATCATTCCCCCCATTAAGCTAGGCAACTATGCCTGAGGTCCTTGTTGCTCCTCTTAAAATAGGCTATCATTCCTCCCATATTAAGATAGGCAACTATGCCTGAGGTCCTCGTTGCTCCTCTTAAAATAGGCTTTCATTCCCCATCTCATATGCTGACAAGGTGGTGTCTTTTCATCCTTTCTCAAATCTCATATCTCTCATTCTCATATTCTCTTCTCATATTCTCCTCTGAAATGTTGATTGGTCTCAAATTGGTTCCTAAATTTGTCAGTTAAGGTGGTGTGTTGTCTTTTTCTGTTCATATTTTGTAACTGACAAATTTAGTCAGCTTTATTTCTATCTTACTGCTTTCATTAAGATATTATTCCTGTCTCAGGCCCCCTCTGGGGGCTCTCTATTTGTCTTAACCCTGCTACCTTAGGCCCCCTTTGGGGTTCTCTAGTTGTCCATAAATACTGGTCCTTCCCTTGGACCAGGAATGAAAAACATCTGATTACCAGAAAACTAAACCGGATTGTCCCTTCCTCCCCTTCAGATCAGTTACAATTGACTATACAAGTGTTATCCCATTTTGATTGGCTCCTTACAGCCCTATCATTTTCCTCAATCCTCAAAATTACCTTACTCCTCATATTCAACTCTTCAAAATCAAGCAATCTCATGATGTTATGAAAACAATTGAATTCATTGTTGATCCTCACTGAAATCAAAGTATATGATTGGGAGGGAACAAGTTGGGAGGGGATTTTTTGAAAAACATATGGAGACTTGGAATTTCCAATCCATTGCCTATTGAGCTTTCAATCAATCTCTGATTAATCTCTCAATTAATCATGAATGGGAGGATATTATTTGATAAATATATGGAGACCTGGAATTTCCAATCAATTGCTAATTGATCTCTCAATCAATCTCCAATCAATATATCAATTAATCATGAATTTATTGAGCAATTGTTTGGAAATTGATTTCTGTATCAATAACCATTTACCTTAGAGGATGGAGGTTGGAAAACTTGTGTTTCATTGTTGGATCCAAAGCAAGCATTGTAGTTGGATGGAATTTTGAGCCAATTTACCAGGATGGTGTGATCAGCTCTATTGAGCTGACTTGAGCCTTTGGAAGCTGATCAAGGAGGATTTTTGGATATTGAGTTCCTGGGTGATGTTTGCTTTGGTCCATTGGATTGTTTAGTGGACTTGCAGGGGGAGGATTGCTGAGGGGCCATTTAATGAGAGTAAGGTATGAAGCAATGAATTAATGAGAGGATGATAGTTAGGATGTGGTGAAAGGGGGGATGAAGTGATGAAGCAATGAGACAATGGGAGGATGGATGTGATGAAAGCAATAAAGCAAGGTGCAAGTGATGAAGTGATGAAGCAATGAGAGTGATGAAGTGATGAAGCAATGAGAGTGATAATGTGATGAAGCAATGAGAGTGATGAAGTGATGAGAATAGGGATGAAGCAATGAGGGTGATGAATTGACAAGGGTAGCAATGTATTGATGAGAGTGATTAAGTGATGATGATAGTAATGAAGCAATGAGAGTGATAAAGTGATGAGGATAGCAATGAGCAATGAGAGTGATGAAGTGATGAGGATAGAAATGAAGCAATGAGATTGATGAAGTGTTCCAATAAGGTTTGAGGATGGAAAAAAGGGTTATGATGTGGAATGACGTGTGGTTGAGCTGTTGAAGGCCTTTATATACTTCCTTTGAAAAAACCCATTTATTTTCAGGTAACTTTGACACATCTGATGTGAAATAAGTGGGTTTTTTTGATTTCTAATGGCAGGTTTTCTTAAATTTGATACACCATAATGGTTGGTTTCTGAAATACACATACCCCCTGACTGGTGTCTTTCAAAATGGCAGGTTTCATGGAAATGGCTGATTTTAAACATCAAACCCCCCATTTATGCACCATCACCCATCCACCATCCATCCCACGCAAAAAACCCATCAACACCTCCACCTTAGCAAATCCATGCCAATGCCATCCTCATTGCATCAGACACATCTCATCTACATCACTTCACATCTGCATTTCTTCACATCTTGAACCCATTGCCCTCTGAATGTTATACAACTAATCAAATCCCATCTTGATCCTCACCCCAAGCAAAGTTATTGCATGTGTGGTAAGAAGATGGGAGGAGATGACTTCACCACCATACAGAGATGTGGAAAAAATAGGGCTTTCAAGCCTCAAAATTTCATACAATCAATTGAAGCCCTTCTTGATCCTTACCCCAATTGTATTATTGGATGGGAGTAGATGGTTTGGGAAACATACAGAGACAGGCAAAGAATCAGGCTTTTTGGCATTGGCTAAAGGGGCAAAGTTTGGTTTGATAGTTCTTGAATTGCTTCCTCATCTGTTTGGATGAAAGATCCAGCCTACCTTTGTTTTATTCTTTAGTTCATTCACCATCAGGAGATAACCATTAAAATTAGAGGATGGAGTTTGGCAAACTTGTGCTTCATTGTTGTATCCAAAGCAAGCATCATAGATGGAGTTAATTTTGAGGCAGTTTACCAGGATGATGTGATCAGCACTCTTGAGCTGACTTGAGCCTTTGGAAGCTGATGGGGGAGGATTGTTGGATTTAGAGTTCCTTGGGGATGTTTTCTTTGGTTTATTTTATTTTTGAGTGGACATTCAGGGGGAGGTTTGCTGAGGGGTAATTTGAAAAGAGTAAGAGGGATGAAGTGATGAAGCAATGTGGTGGAAGTGGGGATGAAGGGATGAAGGAATGAAGTGATGAATAAATGAGAGTTACAATGTGATGAAAGCGGGACTGAACGGATGAAGCAATGAATAAATGAAGAAATGAAGCAATGAGAGTTAGGATTTCATGAAAGCAATAAAGTGATGAGAGTGATGGAGCAATGAGAGCGTTAAAATGGTGAGATTGATGAGGGGATGAGGGGATGAGAGTGATGAAGCAAAGAGGATAGGAAGAGATGAGAGTTATGAAGAGATGAGAGTGATAAAATGATGAGAGGGATGAAGCAATCAGAGTGATGAATTGATGGAGCAAAGAGGATAGGGAGAGATGAGAGCAATGAATCAAATATTTCCAATGAGGTTGGAGGTAGCTTTTTCCAATGAGGTAAGAGGTTGAAAACAGGGGTGATGAAATGGAGATGTGTGGTTGATGCGGTGAAATCCTTTCAATAATTTATTTGAACAAACCACTTTATTTTCAGGTAACTCTGACACTTCTGAGATGAAGTACGTGGGGTTTTTTTTATTTTTTGATGGTGGGTTGGAAATGACCAATTTGGGTTGGAATCTGCCATCAAAAAATGGCAGGTTTTTTGAGCTAAAATACAACCAAATTGGAGCTGAAATCAGAAAAAAATATATAATTGAAAAGGAAATAAGAAAGATCCCAAACTTCATTGGAAAATTTGATTTTTTTTGTTTGATTTTTTTAAATGAATTTTTAAAGGTAAAAAAATACATCCACAAAATCTTCAAAAAATATTAGAAATTGATTTTATTGCTTTAATAAATATATGAGAGCTTTAATCACCCAAAAAGATGAATTAAAGTGGCAAATAAAAGGATGAAAAAGTCCAATTAAGACTTTTTTCATTTTATTTTTTGATTTTTTGAATGAATTTTTTAATTTAAACAAATACATTCAAAAAATATATAAAAATATCAACAAGCTCTTTGATGGGGTTTTCTACTTAATTATCTCTGAAAAAACCCAAAAAAATAATTGAAAAAGGCAAAAAGAAAGATCCCAAACTCCATTGGAAAATTTGTTTTTTGATTTTTTTTGTTGATTTTTTGGACAAAATTTTTCAGGTAAAGGAATAAATCCATAAAATTTGAAATAAATATTAAAAAGCTCTTTAATTTTTTATCAAAATTTATGAGAGCTGAAATAACAAAAAAATAATCAAAAAGGCAAAAAGAAAGATCCCAAACTCCATTGAGAACTTTTTTATTTTATTTTATTGGTTTTGTATTACATTTCTGAAGGGGTATCAATGCCTTCAAAATTATTAAAGGTAGAGTTTGAGGTTCCAAGGTACCCCTAATCACCCCATAAAATGCCCCATTTGGGGCTATTTTTCCCCAAATGGGCCAAAAGTGTTGTTCACATCTCAAATAGGGCGTATCAAAGTTGAAAAAACCTGCCATTGGAAACCTGCCATTTTTTATTTTTTTCAAAACCCGCCATTTGGAATGGCTGGCTTCTAAAATACATATAACCCCTAGCTATTTTATTTCAAAATGGCGTGTTTCATTGAAATGGCTGGTTTAAAACATCAAACCTGTCATTATCATCCATCCACCATACATCACATGCAAAACACCAATCCACACCTCCACCTCAGAAAATCCATATCAACTCCATCTCCATTGCATCACACACATCTCATCTCCATTGCATCACACACATCTCATCTCCATTGCATCACACACATCTCATCTCCATTGCATCACACACATCTCATCTCCATTGCTTTAGATCTCTATCACCTCACTCATACCACACACATGCCATCACCATCTCATCACCCATCCAGAACTCCACCTCAGCAAATCCATACTGATTCCATCTCCATTGTGTTGGTTTCTATACTGTCATTCCCTTTATTCCACTTTCTTCCTCTTTGTAATCATCATCACTGCATCACAATGTGTGAACTCCACCAGCAAATTCATACCTTGTTCTCCTTTCTTTTTTACCCACTCATCACTACTTCACATTTCCAGCAATTCATCCTGGTCAAGGTTTTCAAGATCCTTTCACCATTTTACATGGTTGAAAGGCAAAGCGTGTAAAAAAAATTTTGTAATTCATAAACCTGGACCAGGCTGTTTGGATTGCAAGAATGAGATAATCAAATGAAAAATAGCCAGAGAAAGGAAACAAAGAAAAAGAAAAAGGAACAAACATGAACAGCACCTCTACAGGCGGGGTTATGGCCTAGAATAGACTATGTACAGTTATAGGCGCTGTATCAACAAATAGGCTGATCCCCCCAGATTAAATTGAAGGTAAAGGAGAGGAAATGATTTAGCCATTCCTGAGTTTGAGTTGAAAGTTCAGTGGGAAACTACCACAGTGTCAAGATTATTGGTGATCAGGTTAACAAGATTGTGTTGTTGAACAATCCTACCTTGTCGTGCGAATAGATGGATTAGTTGGTGGATTAGTTGGTGATCAGGGCGTATTTTGAATGAGATGATGCCTGGGAGAGCTGCACTTGAATAAGTGACAACAGATAAACAAAATAAAGAAATGATGACAAGTAGACATTGAATGAAACACAACTAAGATGAATGGAACACAACTAAGAGAGCTTTGAAACTGAGGAGGAACTGTTTAATGATGAGATTTAATCTCAACACACCCGCCCAACTCAACATCAGGATGATTTTATGACCCAATATACTTGACAAGTTGTTCCATGTATGCTGTGCTGGCTGCCTTAGTAAGGGAATTGGCTAGCATGTATCCAAATTTCAGATCTTATCATTTAACCCTTTCTTTTTGATTAGATGTACGGGTGATAGATGTTTAGATCTCCAGATTTTGCCAACCAGATGGTCAATCCACCTTCCTTCAAGATGACTGGCAGACAGTGCGTTACACTCCAACTCTGTGAAAGAGTGAGCTATGCACCGCTGTCAACATCTGGTCCAGTAGATAGCAGATTTTTTGTAGATACAGATGAATCCTGTTTGCAACAATTGGGTGGTGGGATCATCCCCACAAGTGCCATCACTGTAAATGACCAGACGAGCAGCAGGAGTCTTGGCACAAAAGATGAGCTGGTAGTCAATTGTCTTCAGCAGGTACCTCCATATGTTTTCAACTTCCTTCCAGTGTTGGATGCCCAGATTCTCAGAGAATTGAGCTAGGTTAAACACATTAAAGCTAATGTCTGGCCTGGCCAAGTTTGAAATAAATTTGAGTTGTCCAATTGGTGATTAATAACTCTTATTCCATTTCTTGAGATCTTCAATTTCTTGCTCAGTAGCCACTTGGAGATGCAGGCCCGGGGTGCAACAATTATTCATGGGCTTAGCATTGACTAGATTCATCTCTTCAAGTACTTCCTTGATATGATTAGGGAGCTACAGAGCTATATAGTCTTTGCCTATATCAACCTTCATAACTAGCAGCGTATCCACATTTTGAGCTGAAGAGTCTTTGAACCTGTCCAGGAACTTAGCCTTGAAGCCTTCAGCGTCTCCAACAACCACAAGATCATCAACATGGAAAAAGAGAGCAGTGACACTGTCACTGTGAAGATAGAGACAAGGATTGCTGTTGCTTTCTTCAAATCCAAGTGCTGAGAGTCTTCTACCAGTTGAGGGGAGCCTGCTTCAGGCTGTACAGGTACTTGATCAGCTTCAGGTATTTTGAGGTTATTTTTGATCCAGCTGGGGTCTTGATGAAGAAAATTTCTTCCAGGGTTCCATGAAGGAACGCTCCTTTCCTATCAAACTGAAGAATTTTCAGATTTTTTTCCACTGATTAACTGAGAAAGGCCCGTAGAGAGGCAACTTTCCCAGGAAGAGAAAAGTTGTCAAAATAGTCTATACCATATCTCTGGTTAAACCCTGAAAACAGGCCCAAGCTTTCAGAGTGGACTCTCCAGTGTGAAGATCCTGCTTACTTTGGAACGCACAGGTTGTATTGAGTGGGTTGACAACTTCTGATTCATCCGCATCTTCCCAGACACCAAGGTCTTTGATAGTGTTGAGTTCTTTCTTGATTTGCAGAAGCCAGATGGGTTGTTTGAGAGCCTCAGCTGCCCAACCCCAGAAACTGCAGGACGTGCGACACTGTCCGAGGGGTCGGCCATTCAAGAACCTTATTCCGCTTCTTCTCCGCTATTCGCCTCCCGTCGTAGGCCACGACATGCCCTAGTACTTCGAGCGCCGGAACGCAGACCGCCAACTTTTTCCCGGACACAGTAAGGCCTGCCTCCTCAATTCGGAAGAGGACTTGTTCCAGAGTTTCCGCGTATTCCCAGATGAATCGCCGGATCGCGGGTGCATCCTCTAGGACCGCGCCCTCGTAGTCCGTTCTGGGGCCTTTAATGCCAGCGTTGTCGATGAAGATCTGCACGCCTTCCGGAAGGTCGTCGCGTAGTATCCAGGTCATTTGGGCTTGATATACCCCCACTGAGTTGGTTGCACCTTGCGGTAGCCGCGTCAGCTGCATCCTTCCTAGCCCGGTTTCAAACGCCGTCAGTGGCCGCGAGTCAGGGTGGAGTTCTCGCTGGTCATATCCCCCCATCACGTCCACCAGCCCGTAGCAAGCGCGCCCGGCCATCGACTCCAGAAATTCTTCAACACGCGGGGGAAGCCCCGCGTTGCAAATAGTGAACGAATTTAGCCTCTGAAGGTCGTGAACAATCCTTAGCGACTTCCCGTCCTGCTTAACAACCGCAAAGATAGGACTCGAGTAGCTTGACATGGATTGCTCGTAAAGCCCCGTCCTTACGCGCTCCCGTACCAGCTCCAGAAAGGGCTCCCGAACGGTACGGGGGATCGGAATCGGCTTGATTTGCCACGGTTCGTGAGGGACAGTGGGAATAACGTAAGGGTCCCCGATCTCACCCCTCAACAACCCGCGTTCGTCCGGTCCAAAAGCAAGTGCCTTCTCCCTCATTACCAATACCGACACCAGCAGATCCATCTCCTCCGCACTCAGCCATCCCGTCGGTCCGAAGTTAAGGGCGTCCACCCGCTCGTCCGTGATCCGCGCCGACCGCGTTACCCATCCATTCTTCCTAAGGGGTGTCTCCCACGGGTCGCGGGACCACGCAATCGGTCATAAGGGTCCGTTGAGCCCCTGAGGCATTGGCTTGTTCCGCGGCCGGACTTTCCGCGCTACCGGTTTGTACTTGCCCGCATTACACCGCGCCATCCAGACCCGATCGTCGCCGTCGTAAGTCCTAGTAATGACCAGACCGGGGCTTTCGCCTTTTCTCACGACTGTGGCACGGTGATAGGGTTTTCGAAGTGTAGAGCCTTCCGGCAATGCATACTGAGGAATGGGACTTACTTCCGGCACCTGCGCCCCACGCGCGTCCTCCCCCGCTTGCTCCTCACCTGTCGGCCGCCCGTGCAGAGCCGGAGCCTGCTCCGCACGGTTCCCGCGGCCGACTAGGAAAAATCCTCCGCAGGGTGACCCTTACGGTCAACCCCCGCGCAGGACTCTTCGTTGCCGCCAGACATCGGGTCCTGTACCCATTTCCCTCTCCCGTGATTGCAGATCGTCGTCTCGAACCGTGCCCCGAGCGAGTCTTCGACGGTCAGCGCCTCTGTTCCTTCCTTGGCGTTGAAGGCCATTTGGGCTCGGAACCCAAACATGAATGGCCGTCCTAGAATCACGTCTCCGAATTCCACTGAAAGAAATGACAGAGGCTTACAGACCTTGGCAACTTCCACCTCCTCTGCCTCTACTACTCCGTCCACGCGACATTCCCCGCCATTTAACGCCCGAAGGCCCATTGCACACTTTCTCCGCACCAGACCGAGCTCGTCCACTAACCTTGATGGGAGCAGGTTGACCATCGACCCGCTATCCACCATCGCCCACACCTTCCGCCCGGCGATGGTCATTGCGAAATAAGCAAGCGGGACGGATACCGACTTCGACCGGCACGGGTCGGGATCCATTTCCTCCTCCGCCACGTTAACCCGCTGAACCGTCGTCGGCACCCGGCCCTGACCGCAATCTTTCAAGGCCTGGACCATCTCGTCGACGACCGCGGGGGACACCGCCGCTAGCTCTCGTAGGGTCAGGGGTATTGGTGAGTCGTTCCCCATTACCCTCCGGACAATGTCCGTGGCCTTCTTCTTTCCCACGGGATTAGAGGACGGCCCGTCCGAAATCGGCACTCGCGCGACTGGCTTCGAAGCCGTTGATCGCTCGTCGACATCCATCGCAATGCGCTCATTTGTCGCCAACGCCCTGACTTCGGCCTCCACTCTCGGAGCTACCCAGGTTCCGGGCGCGGTGACAATCCCAAGCGAGACCCGAGCAGTCTCGGTCTTAGCCTTCTCTCTTTCCCGCACTTGCACCATTGGTGGCGGCTTGTCCTTAGTCAGGTCCACCGATTCACCCGTCGGAAATATGTACGTCATCCCGGATGCGCGAACAAGCCCTTCGTCCATGTCCCGAGTGAGATCCTCACAGACTGACTTCCAGTGCCCTCTCACCCCGCAATATGAACATCGCGGCGACCCGTACGATCCGGATGATCCGCTAGGAGGCTGGAACCCTTCCGCCATGTGAGGCGGCACCGCGCGCGGTTGAGAAGGAGCCGCCGGAAACGGTGCGGCTGCCGGAGCTGTAGGAGCCGGTGTCCGGTTGAGGAAAACCCTTATGTCCCGCAGAATCTCCGTTATCTCCCCGACTGATGGTCCCGGAGGCTGCTGGGAAAGTCCGACATGAGAGGGCGTCGACGGCCGCGCGGCCGAAGTTTGGTCGGGGGCCGGCGCCGAGATCGTGACCGATTTCTTGGAGGAAGACGGGTACGTTCGTGCCGTATCCGCGATGAGCTCGTCCAAATCGATTTCGCTTTCCACGGCTTGACGGATAACCGAAAGATCGGGGAGAATCGCGACGCTCCCATCCAACGACCTCTTAACCAGGCCGTGGTCGTACAGGTATCGTTGCACCCTGGAACAAAGCTGGGGCGCGAGACCCCCCAGGAAAGCCCGCTTCATGGCACCCGTGTGACCCGCGACGACCTCGTTCTTTGCAAGGTACCCGTAGATTCGCTCGAACCTTGACATATATTCCACTAATCCTTTGCGCGATCGCACCCCGCCATTCTCAATCGCCTCCTCCGCAGCTCGATCAAAGTCGCTTTCCCGAAACCAAGGTTCACGCTTTCCCCACCTCGCCAACATCTCGCTTTTCAACTTCCCCCAGTCTTGCCTCTCGTATCCAACCATTTCTTCCACGTCCCGCAGCTTCTCCTCCTTGGTAATGAACAGCACAATAGTCCAAACCTTATCTGCGCCCGACGCGCCCTCCGAGTCCGCGATCCCTTCGAACCTAGAAAGGAACCGCTCGACATCCAAAGTACTGAACCAAAGATGAGGGAAATCCCTCGGCCTCAACCAGACGCGGCGAGGGGCCTCTACCGCCATGTCCGACGACCCTTCCAAGGGAGGAGCGAACCCGCTAACTCTAGGAGCATGAGCGGACGGTGGCGGAGGGGGTTGAGCAGCAGAGACGGGAGTCGGGCGTGGAGGGTAGGGAAGGGGAGCATTGGATCCCGGAGTGGTTGTCGGTAGCATTCTGCGTAATCTTCAAGAGACTGAGAACGGATCAAAAGTTCCCGGCCAGACCCCCAGATGTGGAAACTTTTGAGGTTGATCCTCACGAAGTTGTCCCTAGTTACGGGATCGATGGTTCTAGCGTCTGTAAGACCGAGATTGCTTCCTTTCCCTTACTCCGAGAGAGAGAAAGAGAATGAGATATGTAGATTGATGGATGATAGAATGCTGAATCCCCCCTACAACCCAAAGTCGAGGGGAAGGGTGTTTGAGCCCTCCCCCTCAACCCTAACCTAAGCACAAGCACAAAGACAGACTGACAACCATGAAGAAGGAAACCTAGACCCAGAACCCTAACCCATCCCTAAAACCATACCCATACCCTACCCCCGCCAGCTCGCCTGTCATTACGCGCATCCGGTTTGTCTTTTCGTGGCGCGGCCCTCCACCGCGCGATACCCAAGATTCACCGCGCTTGCGCGCATCCACCCGACGCGCCGTCGTGAATTTCCCGTCCCGTGGCCGGCCCGCGCTTGCGCGCGGCTGCCACACATATAGCCCCGCTGTCGCCCCGCTTTTTCCTTCCCCGACTAGCCGCTCCGAGAACCCGGTCGGCCCAGCTCCATCCATGAGTCGGACATCCAAGCGGGTCGCGGCCCGCCTCCCTTAGTCAGGCCCGGCCCGCAGTCGCGTGCTCGATCCCGCCGCGCCCACTGCTGAGCCCGCAGAGGCTGCTGCTGAACCCACAGTGGCTACTGCTGAGAACCGGCGTACCCCAACTGCTGAGCCTAACCTACCAGATGCTGAGCGCGCAGGCCGCGACGCAGTCCCCGACCCGAGGCTATATAATGACACCACACCGTATTTTTTAAGAAAATTGTAAGAATTAAGGCAAGGGTTGTACCATATGAATAATCCCTCTTCAAATTTTTTGCTTATTTTTGGTTTGATTTTGTTATTGCTCTTCAAGTAGACTATGATTTCCCCAATAGGTTTGAGATAGTTTTTGGGTAATTTAGTTTTGTGTAGAATTTCCCAGGGAGATGGTTCCCCCTTTTTGGACGATATTTGATTCAGGGCTAAGAAACAGCTTTGGATAACCACATTCCAGCAGTTCTTTGGTATTTTTGTGGAGCTGAAGACTGATTGCAAATATTCCATGATAGTAAAATTCGCTCTTTTGGCTTTCCCGTTGTGTTGTGAGTGATAAGGCTTGCTGACAAGGTGATTGATTGATTTGTATTTGAAGAAGGACTTAAGAGACTCATTGACAAATTCGCCCCCTCCATTGGATAAAACTTCAGAAGGGTACCTGTTTTTCTTCCTTGCTTCATTCTCTATCACAAACTTGATGGTTTCAGTTGCTGAATCCTTTGAAGGCAAAGGGAAGGCCAACAAATATCCAGACTCATTGTCTACTACAGTGAGCAAGTACCTCATTCCCCCTTTTATGGTAGGATTAAAAGGACCCATTAAGTCAAGGTGGGGTCAATTGAACACTTTCGACGCAGGGATTTGATCCTTATTGAATGGTGCTCTGTTGATTTTGCTTTTTTCACAAGCTACACGTTCAAACTTACTTTGGTTTTCTTTCTTGATGCAATACCAGATGTTCTTCTCCATTAAATTGATGCTTGTGTGCCCCAATTTAAGATGAATTTCCTGGATTTCCACTAGGTATAGATAACAGGAAGAATTTTTATCTTTCTCTTCCCCCCTAGTGATAGGAGACATAGTTTTTGAAGATTTTTCCGCTAGGATCATGAGGAGATTATTCTCAATTTTTCCAGTTAAAATCTGGGCTCCAGCGCTTTGTAAGGCAAAATGTAAGAGTCTGACTTGGTATTGACTTTGAGACTGCATGCTTTTAGCAGCAGTGCCCCAAGTGACAACAGATTGACTGTTGCTTCAGGGACCCACGCAGCATTTTCAAGATGGATTTTCTTCCTGTTGCAGATGAGCATGGCAGTACCAAGGCCTTGGATAGCAATCCCCTTGCCTTTATTACCAGTTTTAATAAAATCCATCCCAGAACTTTCAGATAGTGACAGAAAGGAATTGCAATTATGAAACATGTGGATTGAGCACCCACTATCCAAGATGAAACAGGCTGAGTGGGAGTTGTTGTGGGGGTTGTAGGAGCAGAAGAAGGAGTAGTAATAATGGTGGGACTCTGCCTGAGGCTTTTTCTTTGCACCGTGTCTTCCCTTGCTTGGAGGCTGTTCAGGTTGCAGTTGCGGGTTTTCAGCCCAACAGGAAGATGATGAGTGGGATCTGATGGAAGGTTTGTGTTTTCCATTTTCACGTTGTGGATAGTTGGCTTCTCTTGGAGTTTTGGCATGATAAATTGCAGTATTGGTGTTGGAAGTTTCCGCTGCCTTTGATTGAACTCCATTCTTTTGTTGAACTTAGTGATTTAGGACCAGAAAAACAGACAATTCAGTGCCCAAGTGCATAATTTGTGATCTCATTGTCTTGAGAGAATCTGGGAGCTTGAAGAGTATAAGGTATCTGAGAATTTCACTGGGTAAGTCTATGCCAACCTTGTCCAGTTTTCCAAGATTTGCACCCACAGAGGTGACAAATCCATCAATGTCTTTTTGGTCAAAACCCAGGTAGGGAAAATTGAAGAACATTCCAGATCTTTTTGCTGCCTGACTTGAGGCAAAATTATTCCTTGCAGCAAGCCAGATCAGTTTGGTTGAGTCTCCATTTTCTGGATTTATGATGTTGGTATGAGTGCTGGGGTCCAGTTTTGACATCAGATAACCAGCCATCTCATTGTCATCAGAAATTTCAACGTGAGGGTTGACAGAGTTGACCAGATCCAGGATGCCTTGCATCTTGAACAGTTGCACCATTTTATTTCTCCAGATTGAATAGTTTTTTTCCAACAACGGTGGAGTTGATTCCATGAGCAATTTGAGAGCCAGTTCCTTGAAATTGCCTTTGACTCCTGGTCCAGGTGGTTCCGTGGTTCTTTCCATATTGTTTGAGCTTGAAAAATATATATTTTGGCTTTTAAACGTGTAAAAAAATTTTTGGAATTGATAAACCTGGACCAGGCCATTTGGATTGCAAGAATGAGATAAGCAAATGGAAAATAGAGAGATACAGGAAACAAAGAAAAAGAAAAAGGAACAAACAGGAAAAGCACCTCTACAGGCGGGTTTAAGGCCTAGAATAGACTATGTAGAGTTATAGGCGCTGTATAAACAAATAGGCTGATCCTCCCAGATTAATTTGATGGTAAAGGAGAAAAAATGATTTAGCCATTCCTGAGTTTGAGTTGAAAGTTCAGTGGGAACCTCCCGCAGTGTTGAGATTGTTGGTGATCAGGTTAACAAGATTGTGACGTTCACCAATCCTACCTTGTTGTTCCAATAGCTGGATTAGTTGGTGGATTAGTTGGTGATCAGGGTGTTGTTGAATGAGATGATGCCTGGTAGAGCTGCACTTGCGTATGTGAAAACAGATAAATTAAATAAAGAAATGAAATAAAGAAATGATGACAAGTAGACATTGAATGAAACACAACTAAGATGAATGGAACACAACTTAGATGAATCGAACACAACTAAGATGAATGGAACACAAATAAGATGAATGTAACACAACTAAGATGAATGGAACACAACTTAGATGAATGGAACACAACTAAGATGAATGGAACACAACTAAGATGAATGTAACACAACTAAGATGAATGGAACACAACTAAGAGAGCGTGGAAACTGTGGGGAAACGGGTAATGATGAGAGCTAAGATCAACAAAGCGTTCTCACAGCTCAACCTCAATTGCACATTCATCTGAATCACCTGGACCAGGCAGAGAAAGTAACTTCAAGGGTTTAGCTCTCAAGTCCCTGATGAAATCCACTCCTCTTCTCACTGAAACCAAATACTCATTCTGGAAGAAAAAATGGACAGAATCTTCAAGATTCAAGGGATCCTTCACCTAATCAATTACAGAAATCCACGCAAGGAAATTCCCAATGACAATGAAATTGTGGGCTATCTTATGTCAAAACATAATCCAGCCACCCACACAAACATCATAAAACAGGAGAATAAAGACTTTTCAAGGCTGATCTGCCTAGCAGCTCAAGATCATGTTTATTCCAGTCAAGCCGCTAATAGGGCAAGGATGTTATTCAACTTCTTGTACCTGGTATTTGATCAAAACAACATAGATAAATTTGTTATGTTGGTAAAACAACACTTGGGGAAACTCAACAAAGTTGGTGTTGACTTACCATCTGACATTCTAAGTTACCAAATATTATTAAAATTACTGGACTCCCTCAAATCTATTTTCTTGCATATTATGCACTCATCCGCCAATTTATCTGTTACCCTGGTACTTAATCATCTAGTACAGCATTGCAATGAAGTACAGTCAAAAAACCAAGAGTTGAACAATACCTCAGCTGCTCTCTATAACCAAACCTATTGCAATCTGAGCCAGCCACAATGCACAAATGGGAAACACAATCTGCTTGTAAAATCTTATTCAACCTCCTCTTTCTGGGTTTAATTCCCTGATTTACATCCAGAAAAATCTCCAAAAAAAGTTAGACAAGGTGCAAATAAAAAAGCAGAAGCCCATTTTTACTTGTTCTTCTGCGCCCTCAATCATGACAGCCATCTGGAGTATAATTGGTACATCTTGGAAAGTGTTTTTCAATCCACATGATCAGAGAAAAATCCCTCTTCAGCAATCTCACCATTCAAACTGGCAAAAAAAATCAAAACTGGAAAGAAAGGTGATGGCTTACCTATCCAGGGACTGTCCACTGTTGATCTAAAGTTTGAAAACAAAACTATCTCACTTGAAAAATTCACCTGGGTCCCTGATGCAACTGTAAAAATAATCTCCATGGGTGATCTACTGAAGAAAGGCTGCAATCTGACTGTCAACTCAAAACCAACTATGCCCACATTCACCTTGAAACTCTGAGGAAAGGAAATCCAAGAAGGGACCATTTGGAAAAATATTTTGATTCTTCAACAAATGCAGCCCCTCAAAGACCACAACTGCTACTTCAACATTGAAAAACTCCTAGATCTCCGTAAGAAACTGTGTCACGCCAGTTTAGGAAGAATTGCAAAACACCCTTGGTACAGTCTCAGTCAAGAAGTCAAAGAAACCTTTGAATACGTACCATGTAGAAGATCCAAAATATCAAGGCCATCTTTCAGCAACAGCCAGACACCAGCCAACCAAGTGTTTGACATATTACACATGGATCTAACGGGGCCTCTAAAACCCATGATAAAAGGTGGCATGAATTACTCCCTCAACATGAATGACAACAAATCAGGATACCTATTCAGTTTCCCCTTGCCCACAAAGGATGGTTCCAATGCCACTATCATGTTCATGATAGAAAATGAATCCAAAAAGCAAGGTCACTACCTTTTGAAGAAATTACCAACAGTGGTGTGGTGTCAATTTATAGACACAGATTGGGAACTGCGTCGCGGCTGAGCGCTCAGCATTGGAAGCAAGCGGGCTCAGAATTAGGGTATGCGGACTGCTCAGCAGCGGCAGCTGCTGGATCAGCAGCAGCGGCTGTTTGGCTCTGCACCTAGTGGATGGGTTGGGCTCAGCATTGAATGCGGCATGGGCGGAAATTGGCCCCAGAGATTGGATTTGGAAGGTAGTGCGCTCAACTAGGTTCGCGGGCGCGCCGGTTTGGATACGTAGGGGCAGAGAAATCCGCGGGCTATAAAGGAACGGACAGAGCGCGCGCGCAAGTGCGCTGATCACGCCAGATAATACCAGACATACACAATGGGCGCGGACAAAGGGATACAGACAGGCAAGGGGGGCTCCGAGTAGGGCGCCGTGCAAGGACCGCGTCATGAGAAGGACAAACCGGATGGACAGAAAGGCGTACGGACGTCGGGGGGAGTTTGGTACGGAGGTGGGGAGAGGAGGCTAGGGTTTCTGTCTTGGGATTGTTTTCTGTTTTGTTGTCATATTGTTATTTGTGCGTGTACTCAGGTTAGGGTTGAGAGGCAGGAATTATCCTCACTCTTGACTCCGGGTTGGGGAGGAGGGGCATGGATGCATGGAATGGAATCAGACCATCACATCACTGGATTGGATCAATCATCTCGCCAAGAGATTAAAGGAACTCATACCGGATACACATCCAGGTGGAAATTTCTTAGGATTGAAGGATTGGCAATTTCACTCTCTCTCTACTCTTCTTTATCTCTTATCTCCCTATTCCTATTTCTCATTTCAAGTGCGACTCTGGGCATCCTCATCTCCTTTCAAACGCAGGGAACCGTTAACTTCCAAACCTTGGGACAATTATAGGGTGATAACCCTTATTCTTTCCACATCTGGGGGTCTGGCCGGGAACTAACCTTCCGTTTCTTGGCTTTCAAAGGTAACTGGGCGCGATGTCCTATCCATACCTCCCAACAGTCGCTTCCTCTTCTTCTTCTTCTTCTCCTTCCGTTTCCGGGTCTGCTACTCCGACCCCACTTGCGTCTTGCATCCCTCCTCCTCCCCCTCCCTCCGCTCAACCCAGGACAAGCTACGCCGTTCCCCCATTGGGCTCCAGTTACCATGAACCCACTCGTCCGGTTTGCATCAGGCTGCGCGACTACCCTCACATCCGGTTCAACACTGCGGATGTGGAGCAATTCATCTTGAGATACAAAGGTATTGCAGATGCAGAAGGTGCGTTGGACGCCAATAAGGCCCGGCTTGTCGTCCTGTTCATTATGTAAAAAGAGAAGCTCTGGGATGTGGAGGAGATGGAAGGCTATGAGAATCAAGATTGGCCAAAACTGAAGGCGGAGATCCAAAAGCGGTGGGGTAGGCGCGAACCTTGATTCCGGGAAAGCAATTTTGACCGCGTGGCCTCGGAGGCGAGCGCGCGCGGAGGAGTCAGGACTCGGGTGGAGCTGGTGGATTACACCTTGACATTTGATCAGATCTTTTGGTACTTTTCAAAGAACGAGGTGGTGGCGGGACAGACGGGGGCCATGAAACGCGCTTTTCTGGGCGGTTGAGGCGCTCAACTCTGGGCAAGGGTGCAGCGGCATCTTTACGATCACAACTTGGTAAAGCGGTCATTGGACGGGAGCATCGCGCTCCTTCTGGAGTTGGCTGTCATTTGCCAGGCTGTGGAGAGTGAGCTTGACTTAGAAGAGCTTATTGAGGATACCGCTAAGTCCTTCCCAGCGGGACCAAAGAAATCCGCCCCCCAGGTTTTGGCTCCGGCGCAATTTCCGGCCCCGGTTCCACCTACTGCCATGCGTGCTCCGGTTCCTCAACCTGCACCCGCCCCTCCGGTAAGTGAATTGAGGGAGCTGATGAAGGATTTGAAGATCTGCATGAGCCGTATGGGCCAGCAGCAGCTGCAAGGGCCTCCACCGCACATGGTGGAAGGGTTTTGGCCGCCTGGTACTTTTGTGCCGAGGGGGTGCTTGTACTGCGGGGCAAACAGTCATTGGCGATTGGCTTGCAAGGAGCTTACAAAGGATCTCAACGCGGGATTGGTTTGACCGGCGGGGATGGGGTACATGTTTCCGACGGGCAAACAGATTCCGATGGAGCCAAGCCAGCCGACCGCAATGCAGCAGGTGCGCACACGGGGTCAGGAGGCGGGAACGACGGTGCAAGCGTCACTAGGCATCGTTACCGGTCCCAGATTGTGGCAACCACCTTGGGTGGAAGCTGAGGTAAGGGTAGTGGCAACGGAAGAGAAGGTGGCAGTCTCAGATAAGATGGAGGTGGATGCAAAGGAGCAATCCCCGTCAACTGTTCCAAAACCGGCTGCACACGTGCCCGGAACCAAGGCCCAGCAGCAAATCCTGTAGGGAAGAAGAAAGCGGCGGACATTGTGCGTAGGGTGATGGGGAACAAGACTCCGGTACAGCTGACCTTGCGGGAACTGGCGGCCGTGTCTCCGGTGGTGGTAGACAAGATGGTGCAGGCATTGCGGGATTGCGGTCAGGGCCGGGTACCTTGGACGGTGCAGCAGGTTCATGTGGCGCGGAAGGAGGAGGGGCGCGAGGAAGGTGAGTTGAAATCGGTTTTGACTCCGCTTGCTTACGTTCCAATGGTCATAGCGGGAAGGAAGGTGTGGGCTATGGTGGACAGCGGTTCAATGGTGAACCTGCTGCCATCGCGGATGGTGGATGATTTGGGGTTGGTTTGGCGGAAATGTGCAATGGGTCTCTGCGCGCTTAACGGAGGGGAGTGTTGTGTTGATGGGGTAGTTGAGGAGGAGGAGGTCAATGTTGTGAGGGTCCGTAGGCCTCTTTCTTTTCTTTTGGTTGATTGTGGGGATGTGACTTTTGGAAGGCCGTTCATGTTCCGGTTCCGAGCACCAATGGTTTTTGATCCAGGGGCGGGAACGGAGGCGTTGACGGTGGAGGATTTGTCCGGCAGAAGGTTTGAGACAACTATCTGCAATCACGGGCAGGGAAAGCAGAGGAGAGTGTTGGAGTATGAGGAGGAACCGGGCTCGGAGTTGGTCTGCGGCAGGCAACCATTGGAGGATTTTTTCTAGTTGACCAAGGAGACCGCATGGAACAAGCTCCAGTTTTTTGCGGGCGGTCAACTAATGAGGAGCAGACGCAATCCGGGGACTTGCCTTGGGAGGAATTAGACAGTACTCCGCTGAAACAGAAGGCGGCAGCTTCGCATGTCAAGCGCTTCTTCGCGCGAGGATCTACTTTTTTCAACAAAACAGCGGAAGGGGGTGACGGATCTGATAAGGGGAGTGTGGAGCACAGAGATGGTGTAGGAACGCAATCCGGGGATTTGTCTTGGGGCGGAGAAGCGGAGAACATGCCATTGCAACGGAGTAGGCGGTTGCGACCAGCTTGGGACAGTGGCCAAGTTGGGGGGGGGAGGTGGTGGGGGTAGGGGATAAATTTTGATTGGGTTAGGGGTTGCTCTAGCCGGTTCACAGCCGGAACAACTAGACACCCCAGAATGTTTTTTTATCTATGTTTCTTTCTTATCTGGATTGTGGGGTCTTTGCTGGCTTGGGGTTTTTGCAGGAAACACGGGCGCGGCACAAAGCGGGGTTGGTAAACGCAAGGACAAGCCCTGCGGAACCTGGACGCAAGGACAATCCCGCAGATGGGGGAAATGGGACAAAGAGCAATTTGCAGGCGGTCTATGGGCGTTACGTGGAAAAAAAAAAAAGTGTTCTTTTCTATTTTTCTTCTCTGTTGGTTTCTTTTTCTCTTTTTCTTTTTTCTCTCAGGATATCTCAAGGATGGGTGGCTGGTATGGGAATGAGCCTGATTTGGTGAGGGGGTGCTCTAGCGGGTTCACAGCCGGGACAACTAGACACCCCAGAATGTCTGTTCTCTTACTCTCTCTCTCTCTCTTCCCTTACAGTGGCGCGCGCTGGTGTTTGGTTGTTGTGTTTTTTACAGGATGGGTAAGGGGAACTGTGTGGCAGTTTGTCTGGGGCGGTCCAGGTGCCCCTTTTGGGAACGGTTGGTCACTTACAGTCGCTCACAAATCAAAGCGCGCGAACGAGGACCTCAATCTCAAGCTCATTCTCACAAAGCGCAGTCGCGCACTTTTTCTCAGAAGGTTAATACCTCGCGCGGATACATGTATTTTCTTAGGACAAAGGAAGCACGGTACAACAAAAAGAAGAGAAAGGGAAGAAGGGGAAGGGGGGCGATGCGCCTAATCCATCTTCATCATCTCCTCCATTTCCACCCTTGACGACGCCAGTAAGGCCCAGAAAGATGCCAGGAGCTTGCGCCGGGATTCTGAGGATTGGGCGCTGGGGATTGCAAGGAAATCCCGAAGCATCGTGGTCAACCTTCCCGCAAAAACCCCAAAGCCGGCTGCTGGGAGTGCCATTACAATTGGAAATTCCGGGATCTTGGGAGGGCTGGGGGGAGGAGAGGCCGGTGAAGATGGGGCCTCCGGGGAACCAGCAGGGGGGCTAGGTTCATCTGGAGGAAATGACGGGAAAACAATGGGTGACGGAGGCGGAGGGACGTCGGGGGTTGTAGGCCTCTTATCCAAGGCTGCTGGTGGCGACGGCCTTATTTAAAAACACCAAAAAGAAGAGAAAGCAAAAGGCAAAATCAACAAGAAAATCCAAACCAGACTCTGACCGCAAATGTGAAAATGGTCAGCACAATCCAAACGCCTGGCATCCACAAGATCTATGTCATCAATTGCACCCTGAACTGGCTAATACAAAAGACAGCAACAGAGCCCAAGCGAATTGAGCAGAATTAGTCAATGATGCATCAGACTCATCAGAAGTCACGGCCAAAGCGTGCTTCAGCTCTACTCATCTTCTCTCCAAAGCACCAGTACTTGACACCGGCGCTTTGCATCATATGGTGAGCGATCCTGAACTCCTCTTTGATACAAAGAAAGTCAACATCCCTTTCAATACTGGAAACAAGTAAAGTTGGTTAAAAGCCATCCTCATCGGATCCTGCTACCTTGTCAACACGGCCGGAGAGAAACTTCTTTTGAAAGATGTCCTCTGTGTACCCAATCTCAGCCAAACCTTAATATCCGGGAGGTGGCAAGGTGCCTTGTGGAGGAGGAGGAGAGGGTGCTGGCGCAGCCGCGGGTTGTCTGGAAAGCCTCAAGTCCGGTACCATTGGATTCACGCCAACGGCGGCGGCCCAAGCGCGGGTTGCCGCACGCCATTCCTCTGAGGTTTTGTATTTGCTTTGTTGCGGAGGTCCGGCCCGGCGGAGAGGTGATGCCGAGTCGCGGCTCACGTGCAAGGTGGGGGGTGACGGAGCTCGGGGGCGGCGGGATGAAGGTGAACTGGGGGGTGTCCACAAGCCTTCTGAGATTGAGTCGTCGTCCGAAACTACGAACAGGTCCGGACGAGCCCTCTTGCGCGGCCTGGGGCAACAGCTGGATTGGGGGGGAGCTCAGGGCATGCTGTCACTAAGCGAGCAGCAATGGTGGCCACAATGGCAAGCAACACAGGCGCGTTGACCAGGGGAAATCAAACACGCGTGCCCGTTCAGGGCGCAGAAATCGCATGGGAGCATGGTGGCTATGGAGCGGGAGGAGCATGGGGAAGGTGGTAGTGGAAGTAGCGGGGGTGGTGGTATGGTGAAGCAATGGAAGACTTCTGGGGACAGAACTCAAGTTGGGGGGGATGTGGTTTCAATTTATAGACACAGATTGGGAACTCCATCAAGGCTGCCCGCTCAGCATTGGAGGCAAGCAGGCTCAGCATTAGGGTATGCGGAGTGCTCAGCAGCAGCCGCTGTTTGGCTCCGCACCTAGTGGACGGGTTGGGCTCAGCATCAAATGCGGCGTGGGCGGAGATTTGCGCCGGAGATTGGATTTGGAAGGTAGTGCGCTCAACTAGGTTTGCGGGCGCGCCGGTTTGGATACTTAGGGGAAGAGCAATCCGCGGGCTATAAAGGAACGGACAGAGCGCGCGCGGATCAGGCCGCATAATACCAGACATCCACGATGGGCACGGACAAACGGATACGGACAGGCGGGGGGGCTCCGAGTAGGGCGCCGTGCAAGGACCGTGTCATGAGAAGGACAAACCGGATGGACGGTGTGGTGACCAATCCGGGATACCACGGCAAAAAAAAAAAAAAAAAAAAAAATATTTTTCGGTTGTACCCCTATGGGTACCTTCATTTCCCCCCATCTCTCAACTTCTCCCTGTCCTAGCAGTCTAGGAAAGGCCTCTTGCCTGTCTCTCCGCTTTGATCCCCGCTTCCTATGTTCAACTCCCACTTTTCGCGCTTGCGGCCCTGACTTTTGGCAACGCAAGCAATCGTCGGATTGGGGGGGAGCTCAGGGCATGCTGTCACTAAGCGAGCAGCAATGGTGGCCACAATGGCAAGCAACACAGGCGCGTTGACCAGGGGCAATCAAACACGCGTGCCCGTTCAGGGCGCAGAACTTGCATGGGAGCATGGTGGCTATGGAGCGGGAGGAGGATGGGGAAGGTGGTAGTGGAAGTAGCGGGGGTGGTGGTATGGTGAAGCAATGCAAGACTTCTGGGGACATAACTCAAGTTGGGGGGGATGTGGTTTCAATTTATAGACACGGATTGGGAACTGCATCAAGGCTGCCCGCTCAGCATTGGAGGCAAGCGGGCTCAGCATTAGGGTATGCGGAGTGCTCAGCAGCAGCCGCTGTTTGGCTCCGCACCTAGTGGACGGGTTGGGCTCAGCATCAAATGCGGCGTGGGCGGAGATTCGCCCCAGAGATTGGATTTGGAAGGTAGTGCGCTCAACTAGGTTTGCGGGCGCGCCGGTTTGGATACGTAGGGGAAGAGCAATCCGCGGGCTATAAAGGAACGGACAGAGCGCGCGCGGATCACGCCGCATAATACCAGACATCCACGATGGGCACGGACAAACGGATACGGACAGGCGGGGGGGCTCCGAGTAGGGCGCCGTGCAAGGACCGCGTCATGAGAAGGACAAACCGGATGGACGGTGTGGTGACCAATCCGGGATACCACGGCAAAAAAAAAAAAAAAAAAAAAAAAAAAATTTTCGGTTGTACCCCTATGGGTACCTTCATTTCCCCCCATCTCTCAACTTCTCCCTGTCCTAGCAGTCTAGGAAAGGCCTCTTGCCTGTCTCTCCGCTTTGATCCCCGCTTCCTATGTTCAACTCCCACTTGTCGCGCTTGCGGCCCTGACTTTTGGCAACGCGAGCGATCGTCGAACCACCTTTGACGATCCCTTCTCCTCCTCCCATGACTCTGACCATCACTATCATCCTTCCAACCTCCATCCCACTTGCTCATCAAACTCATTGTTTGACCAAAAACCATGCCTACCTAACCCGACCAACAACTCCCATCATCAATCATCCCGCGATCAGACCCCTTCCTCAACTCAACCCGTCAATCCACCTCCGCAACCTGCCGCTCTTTGATGGCTACTGAGACGATTGGGCATTTGGATCGGCCTCGGTTTAAGTTTAATCCTCCCAATCTGTCTCTCAGTGACGTATTTCTTCTTATTACCATCCCCAAACAAAATCCAATTTAAGAACAATGATTGAATCACTAGGGATGATTATACTGTCCTAGCCGAGACGGATGAAGTCACCAGACCACCCAATAGTCCTACACTCACCCCTCATCCAATCATCTCACTCCTATCCTCCCTCATCCACAACCAATCCACCCTAGCCCTCCTCGCCCATCATCTAATCCAACTGACGACCGCAAGCGACCGCTCGCGGCCGTCGGAACCTTCACCCTGTTTTCGCCGCCAATCAGGCGACGACAGCCGTTGTCGACACCCGCGACCGCTGTCGCGGGTGTCCATCTGGTTGCCCGTGGTCATTCTCGACGTGGGCAACATTTCTTTTTTTTTCCTCTCATGTTTTTTTTTTTTTTTGTTTTCATTTTCCCGCACCTATTTGTAGTATCACTTGTACATAGTATACAGGGCCTCATGTCTATAAAAGGAGGGGCTCTCCCCTGCCTTTTTGCCCAGAATTGAAGCATCCAAGCATCCAAGCATCCAGGAATCCAATCAGACCAACATCAGAAATCAACTTATCCATGGGCATCCTTCCCACTTATCTGAGCAAATTATCCGGGTATATCCATGATTGCCCCCTGATCCTTTGAGCCTCCATACTCAAACTCTGTCCCTTGTGACCTTGATCCTTATCACCAACCAATAGCCTTTGCTGGTTGAAGAAGAATTCCTGTCTGAATTCTTGAGTGTGTTATACCACTCTGATCCCTTTTTCCGACCATACTGGTCTTGATCTAACCTTGATCATCTTTCTGGAGCCAATCACGTTTGATTGAAGAGGTTTTATTAAGCTTAAAACCTGGAGTGTTATACCTCCCTTCTTCTTTAAGGTTGAATTTTGCCACGCTATTCTTGAGTCCCTTGAGAAGTGTTGGGATATTCTTGCTCAAATTTGTTATTGATTTGCTTCTAGAGCTTCATAAACAAATTGCTTTTGTTTTGTTCAGCCTCCCACAGTTATCTGGTACCCTTCAAGCGCTTGATTGCGGAGAGTTGGGCAGGTTCATTGAGAACCTGGAGGTTGGTTGGGATTGAGTTGATCTTTCCTAATCAGCTGCTGACGACCAGAGTTATTAGCTTGTGGGTGTTTTTACTTACAACTGCCTTGTTCTATTGAACTCTGAACAAACCTTTACTTATTTGTTCAAGTCTTTACCTGCACCATCTTGCCTCAGATAGTGTTGTTTCCATTGCTACCGACAACTCTTATCCTCTTCCCTTGCTTTGATTTCTCACCCATAAGGTTCTGGACCTCGATTCTGGTTACATTTAAATATTATTGTAACTCCTAGGAGGGCAGCCTAAACAGCACCTTTCCCCTCCACAGAACTGCCACGGCTTAGCACCGTTTGGAGTCTTACATTTGGTCCCCCGGGCCGGGATAGGACCAGCAACCTTGGGATTTACAGTCCCAAGACATTTAAAATCAACCTCAAAAACCAATTTTTTTTTTCTTTTTTTTCTCTCTTCTCAAAACTGATCCGTGGAGGCAACTTATCCTAGAAGAACTCTGTTATTTGATATGGCATCTCCCGCTACTCCAACCACCTCTGTCCGACCTAAGATGGTAAAAATCAAACCTCAGAACAAGAACTTAGGCTTCAACGGTACAAATGTTGAGCGATTCTTGGACTCCTACAAAATGGCTGCTGAAGTGGATGGAGGTAGTGAATTTGATATGGCTTATCAGTTGCAATTCTTTATCTCCTCTGATGAAGTTATGGAGGTAATCGAGTCTTTTGAGGGATTTGAATCCCATAACTGGACGCTTCTCAGGGAGGCTATGTTGGCATACTGGGGAAAAATAGATGTGGCTAGGTTTACTCTGCAGGATTTGGATGCTCTGGTTTCTCAGTGGATCTCCAATGGTGGTATTTCTTCAGCCTCTGACTATCAGATTTTTAGGAAGTCTTGGGATCCCATTCAAAACTATCTTATCCAAAACAATCACATTGACACAGTGGACAAAATTTGAGCAAATTTCTTCCAATCTTTTTCGTTGGCTGTGCAGGAAAGGATTAAAGAAGAACTTGTCAAATCTGGATCCATGATTACCACCAGGGATAATTGATTCAAGCTCCCTGTTTTTCTCACCCTTAGGAGTACTGTGGATAAAGTCATGAAAGTTCAAACTGCTCTTACCTTTGAAAAACCTAGAACTACTGAACCGGTCCATGCTCCTTCTTTTAAAGAGTCAAACGATATTATGATTAAAATGGAGGCAGATTGTAGGCCTAAAGCAGATCCTAATTCCAATCGAGAACCTACTACTATAGATGAAATCACCAAGTTACTTAGGGCCTTTGAGAACAAAATAGATCAAAAGATTTCTTTGCTAGCTACTCCTAAAACTCCTTCTTCTGTCCCCAAATCAACTCTGGTCTGTTACTACTGTCATAGGGAAGGCCATGGAACCGGGCGATGCCAAGAACTTCAGAAGGACCTAAAGGAAAAGTTGGTAGAGCAGAGGGGGAACAATTACTTCCATCCTAATGGTGCCCTAATCCCTTTTGACTTGTCTCGTCCTATCCGACATGTGGTGGCCTCTTACCAGCCATCACCTCCTGTGAAAGCATCTCTTGCTTCCTTTGAATTTCGATCATCCTGTGGTACCCTCCAACCTTGGTATCCTCCAGCTATTTCTTCCTCTAGTCTTGCAGGGACTACTTATCAATCTGATCCAGCCAGGAAACAACATGAGGAACCTAAACCTCATAAGGCTCCTTCCTTGCCAACTTCAATCCTTTGAAAACCCGTTAGACGTCGATCATCACTTGAGCCTCCTTCCTCTGATTTAGAAGACATGGAGGTGGAAAAGGAACCACTCATGGAAAGGTTCCCAGATCACCCTGATCCTTCTCCCTCACCTCAACCTTCTAATCCTATCTTATATTCTGCGTCACCTGAACTTCCTCCCTCCACCCAGCCCAAAGTTTGATTTGAAAGGGGCATCTCCAAGGATCACCCCAATGCTGTGGAGGGAGTATTAAAGAAAATTTCTGATCTCAAAATTCCTGATCTATCCGTGGCTGAACTCCTATCAATCTCTCCATCTGTTGCTGAAGGAATGAAGAAATGGGTCTCTTGTCGACGTGTGGAAATTGGCCCTGAAGAACTCAAAGTCTCCTCTGGCACTTTAATGGAGGACTCGGGTGGAACCAGTCCTTCTTTAGACTCCAACCTTTATTCCTGTCCCCTTGGCTTCCTTCCTTGTTATCTTGGTGACTCAGCTAAAACTTTTTCTCCTCTTGTGGATTCTGGATCTCAGCTTAACTTAATCTTGGATGCTATGGCCTGCAAGCTCAAACTTGGTCCTAGGGTCAGCTTCAACTCTGCAGTGTATGGGATAGGGAATCAAGCTTGTGAACTGGTTGATATTGCTGAAGATGTACCAATCAGGATTGGCCGAAATATCATTGGAACCTGCCATTTTTGGATCACTCGTTTGGACAGTCCTATGATCTTGGGATGACCCTTCTTAATGGACTTTGGTGCAACCCTGATGTTTTCTGATCAAGTTGGGGAGATAATTCTCCTCCCTGATGCTGATGGCAGGAAAATTGAAGTTCCTCTTTGCTCTTTGGATTCTGGTCGTTTGGAAATAGATTTTCCTGGTCATTCTCCCAAATCATCTTTTAAGGGGAAGCAGAAGGATAACTCTAGTTCCTCTCATTTTTTAGGGGAATAGTTGATCCTACTAATGGTTGTGGTTCTTTTCAGCCTCAGACTGCAACTCAAGGGTCAACTCCCATCCCTCAGGCTTATTTTTCATTCCTTTCATCATTCTCTTCTGAGATCAAGAATATTAAAAAACAAAAACATATCAAAATAGGAAAATAGGAAAATCCAAAAATATTTCTTCTCCATCTCCTTCTCTCTCTGGATCTGTTGTGTCTTCTTTCCCTTCTACTTTTGAGTCTGATCAATCTTCTCTCAGTTACGGTTTGAATCTCCGCAATGAGTCTAAACTAGATCCTAATTTCAATTCCGTTTTTGGTGATTTTGCTATGAAGGAATATGGGCTTCAGTGGAGGCAATTTGGGGTACAAGTAAGTCCTCCCAATTGTGCACTGCCAGGGAAATCTTTTACCGTCATTTTTGAAACCCTACCGTGTGCCACACATGTGAGCAACATATTATCTCCTGGTTCTCCTTTTCTGGAAAAGGCACCCTTCAAGGATATTGCAGAACATCGGACTTGGAAGATGTTGGAACTTGGACTCAGCTTTTGTAATCAAGTCTCTCTGGTCAACTCTTGGAGGAAACAAGAACTTCTCTCCTTTGCCACTAAGTATAAACCAGTTGCTAAGAAGATCCAACCAGTCAACCAGCCTATGCCTCTCAACCTCAATCCTCCCCTTATGCGTCCTCCTCTATCTTGCGATCCTTACTGTGGTCTTCCTCAATCTCTTACTGGTCCCTTTGTGCCTAATGGACGGGTCACTGAAGAACGTCTGAAGGTGGTCAACTTTGGTCGAGATGGATGGCTTCTTCCTGATGAGTTAAATTTAATCAAAAATGTCTTATCTCTAAGGGAAAAATCTATTGCTTTCTGTGAAGAAGAGAGAGGTCTCTTGCGGGAATCCTATGGCCTCCCTTATATCATCCCTGTAGTTGAACATGATCCTTGGCAAAAGAAAAAGATCCCTATCCCTGCTGCTAAAGTTGACAAATTCATCAAGTTGGTCCGGGAACGAGTTTGAACTGGCCTGTATGAACAGTCAACTTCTAGTTACTCCAGCCCCGTCTTCTGTGTCCTCAAGAGTAATGGTAAACTTAGAATAGTTCATGATCTTCAACCTCTTAATAAAGTTACTATTAAAGACTCTGGTATCCCTCCTGCTACTGAAGAATTTGTTGAATCCTTCACAGGGAGAGCTTGCTATGGTCTAGGGGATATTATGGGTGGCTATGACGAACGATCCTTACATCCTATTTCTTGTCCTCTCACTACTTTTGATACTCCTCTTGGTCGATTTCAACTTACTCAATTGCCTCAAGGAGCCACCAACTCGGTTGCAGTCTATCAGGCTCAGATGATGTGGATCCTCCAGGGTGAAATCCCTGATCATGCTGGTATCTTTATTGATGATGGAGGAATTAAAGGTCCAGTATCTGACTATGATAATGAGCTCTTACCTTGGCATTCAGGAATTCGTTGTTTTATCTGGGAATATGCTACTACCTTGGAGAGGATTCTGTTTTGAATTGAGGAATCTGGCCTTACTGTCTCTGGATCCAAACTGGCGGCTTGTGTCCCTGCTCTGGAAACTGTTGGTCATGTGGTCTGCAAGGAAGGAAGAAGGATGGCACCAGCCAAAGTCAACAAGATCATCTCTTGGCCTACCCCAATCAATCCAACTGAAGTTAGGGGCTTTCTAGGTGTTGTCACTTATGTTAGAATCTTTATCCAATCTTTATCCAAAATCTGTGCACCCTTGCGTTGTCTAACCAGAAAAGATGCTGAATTGATTTGGACCCAAGATTGTGAATGTGCTTTCCAGCTACTCAAAAGGGTAGTTGGTAAAGACATAGTTTTGAAAAAGATCTCTTATGGACCTGGAGCTGGCAAGATCAAGCTGGCTGTCAATTCTAGTTATCAATCTGTTGGGGCCATCCTTACTCAGGAAGATGAAAATGGTTGGGACCGTCCTGCTCTTTATGAATCTTTGTTGTTTTTGGATGTAGAATCTAGATATTCCCAGCCCAAACTGGAACTCTGTGGTGTGGCTCAAATAATGAAGAAACTTCAAACCGTTCTCTGGGGCCAACATTTCGAATTGCAAGTTGATGCTTGATCCATCATTGAAATGATCAACGCTCCCAGTCTTCCCAATGCTCCTATGACTCGTTGGGTGGCCTTTATCCAGCTTTTCTCTTTTGATATTGTTCACAGGCCGGGAAAATCTTTCACCATGCCTGACGGTTTATCTCGATGACCTCTTGGGGACAACAAATCTGATGTTGGAACCGATTTCAATGAAGAGGAACCTTTAATTCAACCTATTTTCTCTTTTTCTTCTCAAAATTATTCTTGTTTTCAACAAGGCTTCTGGTTTAAATTAGAGCAGTACCTTTCAACTCTTCAAAAACCTCCTGATCTTTTGGCTAAGGAATTTTGATCTCTTAAACAAAAGTCTTCTAATTTTTTTTGTTCAAGGCTCTAGACTTATGAAGAGAGGAAATCCTTGTGCTCTTATTGTTGTTACTATTCCCTCTAAACAAGATTCTATCCTTGAAAGTCTCCATGAAGGCCTTGGTCATTGTGGGGAAACCAAAACTTATCAACAATTATCCAAACGATTCTGGTGGCCATCTTTGAAGAAATCCGTCTCCCAATGGTGCAAGAGTTGTGAAGTTTGTCAAAAACGTGATCTTAGGCGCCCAGCTGAAATTTGTTATCCTACTGGGAGGCCCACTGTCTTTGGAAGGATTGCTATGGATGTGGTTCATATTAAGGAAGGTGGTGCTCAGTACCTCATTGTGGCTAGAGATGATTTTTCCGGATGGGTTGAAGCAAAATTTCTTAAGAACCTTAGCTCTGAATCAGTGGCAGCTTTCCTCTACGAGACCTGGACAATGCGTTATGGCCTGGCTCAATCTTACTCTACTGATGGTGGCTCTGAATTTGGGGGCAAGCTTGCTGAAATGATCCAATCCCTTCCTGGAAAACATAGAGTTACTACTCCTTATTATCCTGAAGGCCAAGGCATGGTGGAACGAGGCCATGCCCCTTTGAAGGCTGCACTTGTTAAAATGGCTGGTGAAAGTGGCAAGAATTGTTGCAAATTCCTTCCTCTTGTTCTCTTCTCTGATCAAATCTCAACCAAAAGGACTACTGGCTACTCACCTTATGAAATCATCTTTGGTCAAAGAGCAGTCCTTCCTTTGGATCTGGAAATGGAATCTTTCTTGGGTGTCTCTTGGGAAGAGGTGTCCTCAACTACTGATCTGTTAGTTGCTAGATCCAAGCAACTGGAGCGAAGTGAAGACGTTCGTGATGAAGCTTATCAAAAGATGATGGAGTCCAGAGCAAAATCCATCCAGTATTGGGAGGACAAGCACTCTAATCGAGTCAGGGAGCCCTTGAACCCTGGTGACCTAGTTTTAGCTTATAATTGATCTTTGGAGACCCAGTGGGGCAGGCTTTTCTCTAATCGTTGGAATGGCCCTTATCAAGTGGTTCATCAAGTTAGAGGTGGATCTTATGTTTTGGAGGAGCTGGATGGTCCTCGGTTGGCCAGAAGGTTCTCTGCTGATCAAGTCAAGAAGTTTTATTGTTGTGGGGGCAACTTATCTCAGAAGTAAGTCCTCCCAATTGTGCACCACCAGGGTCATTTGCTGCGTTTTTGTTGTAAAACTCTACTTTATGCCACATATGTGAGCACCTGGGACGCCCTCCTTGTTCTATTCCTGCCGCTTCTAGGGCTCTTTTGGAAGAATCAAGATATTTTCCTCAACTCTTCAATTGCTCTCAAGATCAAGAAATGGCCAATCTTTGCTCCAATTTCTTTGTCCCCTGCTTTTTTTTTAATCCCTTCAAATTTTAGATGCATACTAGGGACAGTCTGTAAGTTGGGGAGAGATGTGGTGACCAATCCGGGATACCACGGCAAAAAAAAAAAAAAAAAAAAAAATATATATATATATATATATATTTTTTGGTTGTACCCCTATGGGTACCTTCATTTCCCCCCATCTCTCAACTTCTCCCTGTCCTAGCAGTCTAGGACAGGCCTCTTGCCTGTCTCTCCGCTTGGATCCCGGCTTCCTATGTTCAACTCCCACTTGTTGCGCTCGCGGCCCTGACTTTTGGCAATGCGAGCGATCGTCGAACCACCTTTGATGATCCCTTCTCCTGCTTCCATGACCCTGACCATCACTATCATCCTTCCAACCTCCATCCCACTTGCTCATCAACCTCATTGTTTGACCAAAAACCATGCCTACCTAACCCAACCGACGACTCCCATCATCAATCATCCCGCGATCAGACCCCTTCCTCAACTCAACCCGTCAATCCACCTCCGCAACCTGCCGCTCTTTGATGGCTACTTAGACGATTGGGCGTTCGGATCGGCCTCGGTTTAAGTTTGATCCTCCCGATCTGTCTCTCAGTGACGTATTTCTTCTTATTACCATCCCCAAACAAAATCCAATTTAAGAACAATGATTGAATCACTAGGGGTGATTATACTGTCCTAGCCGAGACGGATGAAGTCACCAGACCACCCAATAGTCCTACACTCACCCCCTCATCAAATCATCTCACTCCTATCCTCCCTCTTCCACAACCAATCCACCCTAGCCCTCCTCGCCCATCATCTAATCCGACCGACGACCGCGAGCGACCGCTCACGGCCGTCGGAACCTTCACCCTGTTGTCGCCGCCAATCAGGCGACGACAGCCATTGTCAACACCCGCGACCGCTGTCGCGGGTGTCCATCTGGTTGCCCGTGGTCATTCTTGACGTGGGCAACATTTCTTTTTTTTTCCTCTCATGTTTTTTTTTTTTTTTTTTTTTTTTTTCATTTTCCCGCACCTATTTGTAGTATCACTTGTAAATAGTATACAGGGCCTCATGTCTATAAAAGGAGGGGCTCTCCCCTGCCTTTTGGCCCAGAATCAAAGCATCCAAGCATCCAAGCATCCAGGAATCCAATCAGACCAACATCAGAAATCAACTTATCCGTGGGCATCCTTCCCACTTATCTGAGCAAATTATCCGGGTATATCCATGATTGCCCCCTGATCCTTTGAGCCTCCATACTCAAACTCTGTCCCTTGTGACCTTGATCCTTATCACCAACCAATAGCCTTTGCTGGTTGAAGAAGAATTCCTGTCTGAATTCTTGAGTGTGTTATACCACTCTGATCCTTTTTTCCGACCATACTGGTCTTGATCTAATCTTGATCATCTTTCTGGAGCCAATCACGTTTGATTGAAGAGGTTTTATTAAGCTTAAAACCTGGAGTGTTATACCTCCCTTCTTCATTAAGGTTTAATTTTGCCACGCTATTCTTGAGTCCCTTGAGAAGTGTTGGGATATTCTTGCTCAAATTTGTTATTGATTTGCTTCTAGAGCTTCATAAACAAATTGCTTTTGTTTTGTTCAGCCTCCCACAGTTATCTGGTACCCTTCAAGCGCTTGATTGCGGAGAGTTGGGCAGGTTCATTGAGAGCCTGGAGGTTGGTTGGGATTGAGTTGATCTTTCCTAATCAGCTGCTGACGACCAGAGTTATTAGCTTGTGGGTGTTGTTACTTACAACTGCCTTGTTCTATTGAACTCTGAACAAACCTTGACTTATTTGTTCAAGTCTTTACCTGTACCATCTTGCCTGAGATAGTGTCGTTTCCATTGCTACCGACAACTCTTATCCTCTTCCCTTGCTTTGATTTCTCACCCATAAGGTTCTGGACCTTGATTCCGGTTACATTTAAATATTATTGTAACTCCTAGGAGGGCAGCCTAAACAGCACCTTTCCATTCCACAGAACTGCCACGGCTTAGCACTGTTTGGAGTCTTACAACGGAACAGCGTACGGATGTTGGGGGGAGTTTGGTATGGAGGTGGGGAGAGGAGGCTAGGGTTTCTGTCTTGGGATTGTTTTCTGTTTTGTTGTCATACTGTTATTTGAGCGTGTACTCAGGTTAGGGTTGAGAGGGAGGACTTATCCTCACTCTTGACTCCGGGTTGTGGAGGAGGGGCATGGATGCATGGAATGGAATCAGACCATCACATCACTGGATTGGATCAATCATCTCACCAAGAGATTAAAGGAACTCATACCGGATACACATCCAGGTGGAAATTTCTTAGGATTGAAGGATTGGCAATTTCACTCTCTCTCTACTCTTCTTTATCTCTTATCTCCCTATTCCTATTTCTCATTTCAAGTGCAACTCCGGGCATCGTCATCTCCTTTCAAACGCAGGGAACCGTTAACTTCCAAACCTTGGGACAATTATAGGGGGATAACCCTTATTCTTTCCACAGCGGCAGGGAATTTTTGAAAGATATTCTCACCTTGTACTTCAAAGCTAATTTCATTAATCATCTGATCAGCAAACCTTATCATCCCCAGCAGAATTTCAGGGCCAAACATGCTAATAGGAAAATCATAAAATCTTTCAGAAAATTCTTTAGTGGCACCTCCATCCCTAAAAGCTGTTGGCACGTTGTCATCCATAGCTGCTGTTTGTCCCTGAACCCAATCCCTTCAAGAAAGGGTGAAGGAAATCCTTGGGAACAGATACACAAAACTTGCATCCAAGAAAACTATCTCAAAACCCTTGGCTCCAAAGCTATCTATCCGCTAGAGTACACAAAGATGCTGTAAAAAATATCAGAAAAAGGCTCAGAAGGGATCCTCATTGGCTACAACCCTTGACTCCTATCATATAAATTGGTCTCAAAAACTGGAAAAATCATCAAAACAAAACATGTCAAATTTCTCATAGCTAGTGGACCCACCTTGGACTTTCCAGTGGACATTGAAGTTACTCCTTCAAATAACGCTGTCACTGAATCCAATCAATTGGCCATGATTCCCTCTGTTTCCACTTCACCTGTCTTAGAAGACAAGAAACCTGCTATCATTGAATACTCAATAAAAACCTTATCTGAATCTTACAACTCTGATCAAACCATCCAGGAGTCACTCAGACCGCAATTTAGAGAAAGAAACCTAATCAAAACTTGCAAAATATACTGGTACTTCCACTCAAGTGAAATTGCAACCAATATTTACAAGGCTCTATAATGTCCAGAATGGATTCCTTTGATAGACAATAAACTCAACACAGCTGAAGACCTAGGAGTATGGGAAGAAGCTGATGAATCATAATTAATCAATCCACTGGATACCACCTGGAAATTTTGACAAAAGCAAGACTTACAATCTGGAGCTGTTACTCTTAAATATAGATTCTGCGTCAAGGGCTTCAACCAAAGATATGGAATTGACTACCTTGAAAATTTTGCACCTACAGGTAAAATAGCTCCCTTGCGGGCTCTCCTGGCATACTCAGTGGATAAATCTCTTCCAATCCTTCAATTTGATGTCAAGGGAGCTTTTCTCCATGCTCCTCTCGACAAGAATGTCTATATCAAGATCCATTTGGGATCAAAGATAACCTGTAAATTTCTAAAGCCTAAGAAGTATCTCTACAGATTAAAACAAGCCCCACTAAACTGGTATAAAACTCTGGTCAGGTGTATCAAAGGCAAGGAATTCAGAGAAAGTGACTCCAACCCTTGCCTATAGCTTCACAATGATTCAGTCACCAGTCTCTTCTTCCATGTAGACTACTTAGTTGAGGTTGGGAAAATAGAGACTTTCAAAGCTGCCTTTCTGAAGAAATTCAAAGATTCCATGGCTCACAAGGTCAACACTCTCTTAGAAACAAAATTCAGCCAAGGCAAGGATTTTATCAGCCTTTCACTTCCCAATCACATCAAAAAAGGCCTTGAAGAATTAAACCTAACCAAAGCCAAACTATTGAATAATCCTTGCACTGCAGGACTACATCTGCTACTGGCCACTTATGATGAAATGGAGAAGTTCAAAGAACTTAAATTCAACTATTTGTCTCCCATTGGTCAACTCAAATTCATTCCCAACCTAGCCAGACCTGATGTCAGCTTTGCAGTATCAAGTTTGGCTTGCTTTTCAGAACAACCCAGCATCAAACATTAGAAAGAGGTCATACATTTCTGGCATTATCTTCTAAGAACCATTGCCTTCAAGCTAGTTATTTGGATAAAATCTACCACCAATCATCTTGAAATATGCTGCAACGCAACCTGGGGAGACAATCCCAATACTCAAATTTCCCAATCCGGATTCATTTGTCTTTTCAAAGGAAGTCCTATGTACTGGACCAGCCAACATCAAGGCAGCATAGCCCACTTTTCCACTGAATAAGGATGTAACTCACTTTCAACCAGCCATCTAGAAGCAATGTGGCTCCAACATCTACTAAGTGAGATATGGCGTGAACAACTCAATCCTCCGGTGAACCTAATCAACAACAAGGGTCTTGAAGATAAACTCAAGAAATTTGGTACAAAATCCCATGCAAAGCACATAGATATTAAACTTAAAATTCTGCGCTACAAACTGAATGGCAGTTTCATAAAAATAAAACTAATCACTTCCCAAGACATTCTGGCTGGCGCTTCAACAAAAGCTGCCAGTAACTCTTCAGTGAAACACTTGGATGAGTATGTCAACTCATGAAATCAATTGATGTAGAGTTGTGCTGGCCTGTTGATTCTTATATTTTCATTCCCTTTATTCCACTTGATTCCTCTTTTTTATAATCATCACTGCGTCACAATGTGTGAACTTCACCAGGAAATCTGCTGAAGCCCTCACCTCCTTGAGCAAGCTTATCTGCAAACCTCATGTGATACTCCTGTATCACTCACATCTTCCCAACTCAATATTAATTGCTCAAACTCTCACTCAAGGAGTTTCTCTTCCTTCTTTTGTTCTACTATCTACATTTCTGCAACTCTTGAACCTCTTTGACTACAATTCCAAGAAGACTCAATCACCTCATAACTAAAACTGCAGTTGGTTTCCTAACAATCTTAAACTCTACATCTTTTCTTGCCTTTGATGACCATTTGCTCCCTCAGATTGGTTTGGGCTCCGCTTGGATCAGTCTCAGGCTTACTCTAATTTCACAAGTCAGATCTCTGTAAATCTCCTCAATTTCTTTTCTGATCCTCCTTTCTTCATTATGCTTGTTCTCACAACACCATTGTCCATGCATTCCAGTTTTTTTCTATCAGATTCTGCCCAGTCTTCCCTTAGGCCATAATCCTATCTGTAGAATCCTCTCCTGTCTGGGTATTCTTTTGATTTCAAATTCAGACATTTTCTTCCTGTTTTTTTTATCCACTCATCACTCCTTCAAATTTCCAGCAATTCAGCCTGGTCTAGGTTTTGCAGATCCTTTCATCATTCCACACATTACATCACACACATCCCATCTCCATTGCTTCACATTGCCATTGCTTCACTCACATCACACACATCCCATCATCCTCTTTCACAAAATTTCCCATGCAAATTCTGGGCAGCAACTTGAATATGCAAAAAATCTGGCTAAACTTTTTTTATTATTTGACTCTGATTCAGAATGCCATTCTGACTCTTATTTGGAATCAACTTTGTTAGCTTTGAATTTTAAATTGGAAAAGCAATACATGGTTCCAAGAAGACACACTCTCCACAAACCTATCTATGAAAGGCAAAAGCTTCATCTCCTCCCAAACTTAAGCTTCCAGAAACCCTTCCAATATCTATTGCCTTCATCCATGAAGCTTATGGAAATGATTGAAGACTGAAACATCTTCCAGAAAAACTACCAGAACCCTCAACGCAATCCAGCTATCCAACTGTCTGTTTCTCTTTGTAGATTGGGATCACATGGAAATGGAGCAGCAATCCATTGATTAGAAAATCTCTTCTCAGTTGGTCATGGAAACATTAACTTATACACCAAAAGAGTCCTGATTGCTATCCTATCTTTCCATTGCTTGGTCCTTTGTTTGCCAAAAAAAGAAGAGCACTAGGAGATATCTCAAGTAATGGAGATGGAAGGCTTTCTTGGTTGCATTGGTTTTGTTGATGGAACCACCATACCCTTGATTAAAAAACCCAAGCTAAATGGCAACCACTATTTTTATTGGAAAAAAAGGAAATTGATTCATTTCTTTTCCAATGACTTTGATATAACTTTTGACCACATACTGACCAAATATGTTTCATCTTTTTGTTTAGATACTCTCAGGCCCTACAACATTTTTGTGATAAAAACAAGAATTTCATATCTCTCCAAGCAGGCATTCCAGGTTCTTTTCATGATTCATATGTTTTCAATTGGATGCGGATTGACCAAAAAACAGAGAACTACTTTGACCAAGGTCAATACCTTTTGGAGGATTCAGCTTATTCCAGTGGGAAATATGTGGTTCCAGCATACCGCAATTTTTCATCTGATCATCAATTCAAAACTTATTTCAACTATCATCTGACCCAATCAAGAGTTTGGATTGAGCATGCCATAGGAATCCTGAAAGGAAGATGTTCCAGCTTAAGCAAAATGCAAAACCAGCTTCAAAATTGCAAAGACATGAAGAGCCTCATCACCTGGATTATCAGTTGTGTAATCCTTCAAAAACTTCTTGCCAACATCAAAGATGAATGGGATGAAATTTTTGAAGAGGATATTCACCATCCTCCTCAAGTCATCCTGGTCTCATCTGTTGGAATAAAGTTCCTTTCTTCTTTCCTTTATTCCTTTTCTTTCCATCTCTTTCTTACTGTCTCAATTCTTTTCTTCTTTTGCCTCTGTTTTCTTCACTACTTGTGTCTCTGTTTCTACATTCTCAACACCAATATTGTCTCATTCTCAATACTAGCACGCGCGCCTATTCTGCTCTCATTATTCATTATTCAATACATATCTTACAATGTCACAACATGTGTGACATTTCATCTTCTCCTGTATATCTGAGGGCAGAGTCGAGGCAGAGCAGAAGGATCTTCTTTTCTCATCCTTCTACTTCTGCTCTTCACTCTGCATTCCCTCAGGTAAGCTATGTTTTCTTCATTTTATTTATTTTCTTCACATCTTTTGTTTTCATTTCTTTTTACTTATGAAATCTCATCCTTCTACTTCTGCTCTTCACTCTGCATTCACTCAGTCCTCAGATCAACCATCAAATAGGTTATGAGCCCAGAGCTATCTCAATAACTGAACGCTCTCGCTACCACCCAGAAGGATCCGTCACCTCATTGGTGTTGTCAACTCTCCAACCATGGAAGAATCAAACCCTTCCC
Source organism: Puccinia polysora (assembly GCA_025617555.3). NCBI lineage: Eukaryota > Fungi > Basidiomycota > Pucciniomycetes > Pucciniales > Pucciniaceae > Puccinia > Puccinia polysora. The sequence continues at coordinate 30,176,920 of CM062623.1, forward strand.
ATCAAGTACTAAAAACACCATCTATCATCCCTCTGAATGCACCAGGCTCCGAATCCAACTACCTTGATTGGGGCATGATTTTGCGAATTCACTTTTGAGCCTCTGGTGTCGCATATCTGATCAACAACAAAGCACAAAAACCAAATCAAGAAACTTGGTCACAGGAAAATCTCGCCGTATGTTCAGTCATCTCCAGATCAATCTCATCATCAAACTTCCAATTCATCCGCAAACACAAGGAAAGTGCCATTGGAATGTGGAACGCTCTGCGCAACGCTCATCAAGACAAATTGTCCGGAGGAAGAATGTATTGGCTCCGTAAACTCCTTCTCACAAGACTCAACAAAAAAGATATGACAACCCATCTGTCTGAGATAGTCTCGTATGGAGAGAAGCTATCATCACTAATCACAGCCAATAATCCCCTTACCGCCAACAACCTCGAATCAACAGCTATTCTTCTCTCACTTCCCGACGATTGGCTGAACTGCGTGTCAAGCATGATAAATGAGGAGTTGGTCCCATCCGCAAAACTCATAGCTGCCCTGAAACAAGAACACCCCTGACGTCAAACCAGAAAAGAGGATTCTATGGCAAACTCAACCAAACTGAATCATCCTAGACACCCGTCGTCCTCCAACCAAAACTCCGAATCCAGACCACCTAGAACTTACTTCTGCACACACTGCAACGTTGAAGGGCATTCATTCTCTTGGTGAACCAAGGTATGTAAGGCTCTGGATCAAGTGAAGAGATCTAACAACAAAAACAAAAATTGGTCATCAACTAACAATACAAGGCCAGCAAACGCAAACCTAACCAGAACCAAAACAACTGAATCTTGTTCAGAGTCTGATGATTTCTCGGACTTGCAGATCATTATACATGCAGGCTCTGCAGTATGCACATCATCCTCTCTTTCCAACGGATCTCAACTTGACTTCAACCTCGACTCTGGCTGCTCGGTTTCAATGACTCCACATAGTGATCATATCAAAAATAGAACTCCGGACAACACTGTCATCCGCCTTGCAGATGGATCAACTATTTCTTCACTTGAAAAAGGTACTATTTCTTTTCCATTTGGACGACTCAAGACATTGGTTGCCCCAGAACTCCACAAGCCTCTTCTCTCCGTTTCTGCAATCTGTGACTCTGGACTTATGGTAGTTTTTCATAAAGACAGCTGCAAAATCTTTCACAAATCAATCTCGAACATTAATCAGCAACCACTTCAATCCGGATACAGAAAGGGAAACCTTTATTATTTGTCACAAACAAGTGTAAGCAACAAAGAATCAATCCGCTCGAGTATCACTCCAGCATCTGACAACAGTCTTTTTGTCTATCATTGTAGGTTGTCTCACCTAAATCTGAAATCTCTTCAAAAATACCTCAAATATCATGGCATCAATCCCCAACGAAGGAAAGAAAAGAACGTCCAACAATGAATTACATGTATTCAGTCGAAAATGACAAGACAACCATTTCACTCTTGTCTTAGCCACCGGTCGTCAAATCCTGAAGAACTCATTCACACGGATGTGTTTAGCTATGAGACCACCTCCAGGGAAGGATTCAAATACTTTGTAACCTTCATCAACGATTGCTCAAAAGCACTCTTTGCTTACCCTATCCGCCTCAAATCCGATGTTTTCCAAACCACCAAATACTTTATCTCCTTTTTTGAAAATAAATACAAATTTAAAATCATGGGAATACGGTCAGACAATGGCGTTGAATATCTTAACCAACCCATGAAAGCATACCTTGCTGAAAAAGGAATTGTGCACAAACCCGGACCTCCCCACTCACCCCAGCTCAATGGGGTCGCCAAAAGGTCAAATCGCACGATCTCAAACATAATCCGATGTTCCCTCATCTCATCAAATCTTCCTAAGTCTTTCTGGGCAGACTCCCTTCAACATCTACTCTACTCGTTCAATTCTTACCCGTGTAAAACACCCCAAGGTTTTGTCTTGCCAAACTCCATCCTCCAAACGGCTGATGTGCTACCCGACAATCTTAGACCTTTTGGCTTTCTAGTGTGGTACAAGGTCCCTGAAGCCAACAGAAGCAAGTTGGATCAGAAGGGTTGTCCAGCGGTCCTCCTCTCCTATCTGGCAGATCAATTAGTATTTCGCCTCCTCAACCTGGTCACCAAAAAGGTTTTAAAATTGAGAGACTGCATCTTTGATGAGTCTTCTTTTCCCTATGGCCAACACTCTATTGAAAAACCATCTCAACCCCCCATTGCTGAAGAGCTGCAATGGCCTGACATTCCTCCTCTCTCTCTCTCCCCTTCTATTTCCCAGTCTGACCCTGAAACTCAACCACCCTCTTCCTCCATTGTTCCACCGCACTTCAACCCCCCTACTGATCAATTATCTGCCCCCTTCCCACCCCCTTCCTCTCTCACATCTCCTTCTCCAGCGGTTCCTGTCTCCCAACTTTTTTGTTCCACCAGCCCCGCACCCTCTGATGACTCCATTCTTCTTAGTCCTTTTGCCCTGACCCCCCCAGCTTCCATGCCGTCATCTCCTGAACCCACTACGCCCTCTGAAACCACCGCTCCTCAGCTCCTAAATTGACCCCCCCCCTTCCTCCCGTTTCCTCGTCTCCTCCTGCTCCCGTTACTTCTCCTCCTCCTGCTGCAATTCCCCGTCATTTGTCTTGTATCTCTTGTCCACCAACCCGCTATGGCAACCGTTCCAACCATGCGTCTGTCAAGGACAATCTTGTTGCCCCTAAAACCTGGAAGCAACTCATGCAATCCCCCCATTGTCTCCGTTGGATTGTTTCGGCCCAAGAAGAAATGTCATCCCTTCAAGGCATGAACACATGGACTCTGGTCCCCCCTCCGAAAGGCCGCAAGATCATCTGCAGCAAGTGGGTCTTCAAGGTAAAAAAACGTCTGGACGTTTCAATCATCAAACTTAAGGCTAGACTTGTCGCCATGGGTTTCTCTCAGGTCCGTGGTTTAGATTTTTCTGAAGTGTTTGCCCCTACCCTCCATCTTGAGATGCTACGTCTCTTTCTCAGTCTCATGGCCCACAAGGGTTGGACCGGCCGCCAACTGGACTTCAAAACAGCTTTCCTAAATGTTCATCTCAACAAACCAGTCTTCATGGCGCAGCCCCCCGGTTTTGAGGACCCCCGTCATCCGGATTGGGTCTGCAAAGTGACCAGATTGATTTACAGGCTCAAGAAATCCCCGCGCCAATGGAACATTGAGCTCAATTCAGCTCTTCTGTCCCTTGGCCTCTCCCGGTCTCTTTACGATCCCTCGCTGTACTACAAGCTGTCTGATGGTGAACTTATTGGTGCCGTGACCGCCCAGGTGGACAACCTCGCCATTGTTGGGACGGACTCTTTTGTCATATTGTTTGTCGGGTCAGTCAGCAAGCGCTTCAAGGTGGGCTCTGAGGAGAATCTGTCCCTCTTCCTCTCCATCTCCGTTGTCCGTGATCCTGGCGCTAGAACCGTCTCAATCTCTCAGAGTCACTAAATCTCTTCCGTCACTCAATCTTTTCTCCCCAACAACTCCGCCACAGCCCGCACTCCTACCAACTTGTATTTCAAAGATCTCGCTCAGAGAGCTGCCGGCTCTCCCCCATCCCCTCCTCAATACAACCAACTCGTGGGTTGCCTCCTCTGGATATCCCAATGCACCCGCCCGGATATTGCTTTTGCGGTCAACAGGTTGTTGCAATTCCTTCAAGATCCCTCCCTTGAACACTGGAATGCTGCCCTCTGCATCCTACGATATCTTCGCAGCACTCAACATCTCCGTCTCACCCTTGGTGGTCCTTCCCTTAAACTTTCCGGATATTCCAACTCCGACTGGGCCGAGAACAAATCTGATCTCCGCTCCACCTCGGAATACACTTTCCGTCTTAGGCTCGGCGCCATCTTGTGGAAATCAAAAAAACAACCCACCTTGTCGCTCTCCAGCACCAAAGCCGAGTACAAATCCCTCTCCCACTTGTGCAAAGAGGGGCTCTGGCTCCGCAACATACTCTGCAAACTCTGTCTCCGAGATTCCTCCCCTGTACCGCTACTTGTCAACAACGAAGGCGCCGAGGCGCTTGCCAAGAATCCCAAGAATCACTCTTGTATAAGGCACATCGACGCCCGCCACCATTTCATCCGCGAGTGTGTCAAGAAAGGTGTCTTCACTGTGGGTCACGTCACCACAAAGGTCATGCTAGCAGATATGCTAACCAAGCCTCTATCCAGGGTCCTTCTCGAAGCTCATCAACAGATGTTTGGTCTCACCGGCTTTGGCTAGCAAGGGGGGGTGTTGGAATAAAGTGCCTTTCTTCTTTCCTTTATTCCTTTTCTTTCCATCTCTTTCTTACTGTCTCAATTCTTTTCTTCTTTTGCCTCTGTTTTCTTCACTACTTGTGTCTCTGTTTCTACATTCTCAACACCAATATTGTCTCATTCTCAATACTAGCGCGCGCGCCTATTCTGCTCTCATTATTCATTATTCAATACATATCTTACAATGTCACAACATGTGTGACATTTCATCTTCTCCTGTATATCTGAGGGTAGAGTCAAGGCAGAGCAGAAGGATCTTCTTTTCTCATCCTTCTACTTCTGCTCTTCACTCTGCATTCCCTCAGGTAAGCTATGTTTTCTTCATTTTATTTATTTTCTTCACATCTTTTGTTTTCATTTATTTTTACTTATGAAATCTCATCCTTCTACTTCTGCTCTTCACTCTGCATTCCCTCAGTCCTCAGATCAACCATCTAATATCATCTTCTACCTCATCTGCCGCCATGAGAGAGGGGATTCTACCTCTCACACTTTATCACTTTGATGAGTAGCATTTTGTTTTTAAATAGTTGAATTTCACATTTGGTTTTGGTTTTTCAACCATGAATCCAAAGGTTGACTCCTGTTTTTTTTATTTATTTTTATTTTTTATTTTTATTTTATTTTATTTTATTTTTTTTATTTTTTTTTTTGGTGGACTTAGACAAAACAAAAACAAAACTTGCAAGCCACCCGCCCACCTCCCCTCCTCCTCCTCACCCTCCACCTCCACCTCACCAATCACCTCTCCTCCTCCACCTCACTGATCACCTCCACTCCTCCTTTGGTTGGCACCCCAGGTAAGCTCCCCCCCCCTCCTCCTCATCCTCCTTTTCCCTCCCTCTAACCCACTCTTTCTGAATTCTCCACCTCACCTTACACCCATTCCTTCCTCCTCCTCACCCCCCACCTCCACCTCCACCTCACCTATCAACTCCCCTCCTCCCTTGGTTTGTACCCCAGGTAAGCTCCTCCCCCCCCCCCCCTCCTCCTCCTCCTTTTCCCTCCCTCTCTTGCTGAATTGGCCCTTGATGACTTGGCCCCTCCCTTGTATTGGTCTCCCCCCCTTGCTTCCCTTGCTTGCTCCCTGCCCCCCCCCCTCTTGTTTGCTGTTGGCCCCCCATCTTGCTTGGTCAATTCCCACCCCCCCACCCTCTTGGTAACTGCATGCCCCCTCTCCCTCCTGCCCAGCCAACCAAGAAACCCCTCCTCTCCCTCCAGCCCGGCCAACCAAGCACCCCCCCCCCAGTCACTGAGTGGCCCGCACCCTACCTTTGGCCCAGCTGATCAAGCCCCCCCCACCACCAGCCCGGACAACCAAGCCCCCCCCCACCTTCATCCCGGCCAACCAAGCCCCCCACCACCACCATCCTGGCCAACAAAGCCCCCCCCCCACCAGTAGCCCTGCCAATCTGTTTTTTTATTTTTATTTTTATTTTTTTTTTTGGTTTCAGCTTGGACCAATATAGTTTTTTTTTTGTTGATCATCTAACTTGATTATATCATACTCATCATTTTTTTTATTTATTTTTTTTGATGCCATGCAATACAAAAACATTTTGACTCCTTTCCCCTTTCTGGACCCCCAATGATTCTTCCACCCCACTCAAAATGTTATACAGCCAGATCTTTTCCTTCTTGATTCTCACCCCAAGCGCGGCAGGTGCATGGGAGGGATCAGGATGGAAGGAGATGTTTTTAAAAATATAAAGAGAGGTGGTTAGAAGAGAGCTCAACCAGATCTTTTCCTTCTTGATTCTCACCCCAAGCGCATCAGGTGCATGGGATGGATCATGATGGAAGTAGATGGTTTGAAAAAAATAAAAAGAGGTGGTAAGCAGAGGGCTCTTTGGCAAAAGCGGGCTCAAATGAAATATTCTGAAATCTCTTTGGAGGTAAATGAATATGGGTTTAATGAAAGAGTGGCTTGGTCTCAACAAAACCTGAAGCCTTTTGATCTGTACACTGCTATTTCTGCCAAAAAGAAAAATCAAAACCCTCCCCCAAAGAGTTTGCACAAGCCAAACAGAATATCAAAAAATTCCATTTCTTCAGCTCTGGAAAATCAGTTGTTCTTGATTGTTCCAATTGCCACTCTCTTGTTGCTATAATTGAATTTGTCACATTGAATAAATTCTCTGAGCAAAAAAAGGATGAAATCAACTCATTCACAACATGCCTTCACCAATCCAAAAGGTTTTTCAACATGGTTGGTCCCTCAAGATCTTGGGGTGGGAAATTGTGGGCAATTGGATGGCAAAAATTTATGCAGCCTTCTGAGCTTTTTGGATGGTGTTTGAAGACAGAAACTATTAAATCTTCCCCCCAGGAGTTCACAATTTTGAACCTTAGGTCTGCCAAGGTATCACAAATTTTAGGCCAAATTTTCCAAAAATTAGACAGACTGGCACATGATTCCAACAGAGAAACCATGCTGGACAACAACATCACCTCTTTCTCTTAATTGGAATATGGATCCCAGCACACTCCTTTTGACTGCGCCCCTTGCATCACCTTCACCTCCCACTTGTTCTACAACTCTCCCCTTAGTGACAAAGGGGATGTCTCATGCTATTCTTTTTTACTTGTTGCTCCAACCAAAAAATCCAATGAACAACTGATCAAAAACAAGGACAAATATCAAGTAGCTGATGGCCAATTTGTCTTTCCTTAATTGGAATTTGGAATTGATTTCAAAAAAAAAGGTATTTTAAAAAATGTTTTGGGCAGCAAACAATTACAAGCACTGTAACTGTCCTGCTGTTGACACTGCAACCCATAGTAGGATTTCTATTTCTTTTCAAATTAACAAGACCACTCCCAACACTTTCAAAAACTTGAAAAGTGGTCAAATACATTTTAGCCCAAAAAATTTCAATAAAAATAAAAAAAATCATTTGAGGGGTCAAAAATAGGCTCAAACATTGTTGTATTTGAAAACAATTTTTTTTTATTTTTAAAATTTTTATAAAAGCAAAAATTGTACAAGCCAATAAATTGATTAATTTCTTTTCTTTCATCCACAGTTCTACTGCTACCAATACAGGCCATGGATACAGATAACCTATCTTTTTTTCTGTAGCTAGCCTTTCCCTCTCGTTTTCCACTTGCTCTTGCTGTTGATCCTTCTCCTTTTCCTTTTTTTGAAACTCCAGCTCAGCCTATTTCATTTGCCGCTCAGTTCCCAATTTTTTGTGTTGAGAGAAACATTCAGTATTCTGCTTTTTAAAATCCATAGCCAGTTGAGAATCCCACATCTCCTTTTCAAATTGAACTTTTTTGGATTCAATCTGTTATTTCACTGTTTTTTGTAGGAGGGGAATAGGAATAAGCTTGATTTTGGAAGCAAGGAGAATCAATCAATGCACTTACTTGAATCTTGCTTCTCCATGGTATCCTCACAGCCAGAAAAAGTTGAAGTGTTTCTCCTCTTTTGAAAACTATTGGGGTTGATGTTGATTGAATTGGAGGCTTTTTTCTTTCCCTTTTCCAAGAAGGGTTTTTTTGGGAATAGTGTCACTCTCATTTGAAGGGGATGTTGGAAGCCCCATTGACTTATTTTCTTGGGCATTTGGGAATGGATGAGCCTGTTTTTTTACAATGTAAATCAGTCAGGTTTAAACAGACAGAAGATAAAAGAACTTGGTTCCTTACTTGAGCAGATGTTGATGGCAATGGTGGTACAGGAATAACATCCTCCTCATTGGCCAAGGTGTTGAGGTCTTCCACCCCAGAAAGAGACAAATCCATGGAAGGAAGTGAGGGCTCCAAGGAAGGGTGTGTCAATGCTGATGTAGACATGATCAGAGCTGGTTGTGTTGGAATATCCTCCTCCACATCTGATTAGGACCACTCATAGTTTTTTGTGGGATCATCATTGCTGGGGTGAGCATCCACAGCCAATTCCTCAGCATCAACTGAGTTGGATTTTTGGGAATCAAAAGGAGCTAAAGGGGCAATATTGGCCTTCTTTCCAAATATTTCATCCATTTGAAAATGAAAAGGACAAATGGAGTCCAACTTATGAACCACCAAGGTGATTCATTTGGCTTTATTGGAGTTGGTGATTCCAAAGCCAGTGGAGATTTGCATTTAGTGGGCTTTTCTATACTTGGCTTAATATCTCTTGAATCGCTCCCGCGTCTGTTTGGATGAAAGATCCAGCCTACCTTTGGTTTTATTTTTGAGTTCATTGGCCATCAGGAGATAACCATTAACCTTAGAGGATGGAGGTTGGCCAACTTGTGTTTCATTTTCTGATCAAAAGCAAGCATTGTAGTTGGATTGAATTTTGAGCCAGTTTACGAGGATGATGTGATTGGGTCTCTTGAGGTGACTGGAACATTTGGAAGCTGATGGGGGGGATTGTTGGATGTTGATTTCCTGGGGGATGTTTTCCTTTGTTGAGTTTACTTGCGGGGGGGTTGCTGAGGGGCCATTTAAAAAGAGTAAGAGGGATGAAGGGATGAAGAAATCAAGTGATGAAGAAATGTGATGAAGCAAAAAATGAGAGTTAGGATGTGATGAAAGGGGGGATGAAGTGATGAAGCAATGAAGCAATGAAGGGATGAAGCAATGAAGCAATGAAGTGATGAAGCAATGAGAGTGATGAAGGGATCAAGTGATGAAGCAATGAAATTAATGAAGAAATGGGAGGATGGATGTGATGAAAGCAAGAGTGTGACAAGAGTGATGAATCAAGGTGAGAGAAATCAAGTGCTGGGGGGATGAAAGTGATGAAGCAAAGAGGCTATAAATAGATGAGAGTCATGAAAATCAATTTTTTCAGATAAGGTTGGAGGTACAATTTTCCCAATGAGTTTGGAGGTAAAACCAGGGTGGATGATAGGGAATAATGTGTGGTTGAGGCAGTGAAACCTTTAAATAATTTATTTGAAAAAACCCATTTATTTTGAGGTAACTTTGACACATCTGATGTGAAATAAGTGGGTTTTTTTGATTTTTAATGGTGGGTTTGAAATGGCCAATTTGGGTTGAAACCTGCCCTTAAAAAATGCCGGGCTTTTGTAACTTTGATATGCCCTAATTAATCACCTATGGTGTTTCAAAACTCAAAAGGGCCGCAAACAGCATTTCATAACTCAAATGTGTTTCAAACGGTGTTTCACAACTCAAATGGGTTTCAAAAGGCTGTTTGTAACCTGGGGTTAAAAATTTAAAATTGCCTTAAGAGTATCAAATATTACTAAAATAGATCACTAGATAAAACCAATAGATACCTAAGCACAATAACAGAGAAGAGAATCAATTTTCCAAATTTTTAAGGAAAATCTTCCATGCATCCTGCTGTTAAGCGGCATTCACAACTTCCCAACGTGGCACCAAAAGATGAAAATTTTGCTCTGCCAAAAAACTTTGATGGATGTCAACACCACCAATCCTGGTCCAACACCAATGCCAAAAGTGAGGGACCTACTGAATGAGGCCACATGGATCATTTTCTAGAAAATGAACAAGATGGTGTAAAGCACCATTTTGAACAACACCAATAGCTGAAATTCATTTGAAATCTGGAAGAAAATAGAGGAAGCCCATGACACAGCCACCCCTTATGTAACAAATAGGATCTTGAAAAAATGGGCAACCATGTTCTAAACTGGCAATCTTAACACATATCTTTACCCAGTGGAGAGTTCCCTCATTCAATTCAACACAATTGGTTTCCAAAAAACTGAAAAATAGATATTTGGAACCCTTCTGGCACAATTAAGACAGAAGCGCCCTTGGTTGGTGGAGCCCCCGCTCCTTGAGAAAGATGCAACAAGCTCCTCCAAGCTCCTGATCTTTAGGCTGAGGGCCCTGTGCAGCAATGAGCCATTCCAAAGGTAGAGCTATTTGGAAAGGGAGTCCAATTTTATCTACACACAGAAGAAGGGGCAAAGACAACCACTCCCTGGCTGCAAAAATGGCAGGCATAACGCAGCAAACCCCCACATAGAAGATCAATTCTGGGTGCTCCACAAAGAGATAAGGACAGCAAGGAAGCTATGAGCAAATTCCTATGCAGTGCAAGGAAAAACCAGCAATAATTGCACAACTGAGGAATCAAGCGCCCCAAACAATGAGAGTTCAATATCAGCAATGTTTGCAACTGCCCTTATGAATGGACTCATCAAGCCATAAAAGGAATCTGATCCTTGATTTTGGGATATCCACCATATGGTCAACCAGCTATACCATATCAGGGAACCAAAACCCTTCTCTATACAAATCATAACTGGGAATTAATCTGCATCAATGACAGCAACAAACACTGGCATGGCCATCATAACCAATGGCTGTGGGCAGAAATAGGAACTTCAAAAATGTTTTTTTTTTCCAATTCTGGCCCAGAAACTGATCTCCCTAGGAAAACTAATGATAAAAAAGGGGAAGATACTGAATAAAGGCAAAAAATATCCATTTATATTGTTAAGATCAAATTATTGTTTGAAATCAAGCAGGGAATCTTCACACTGCTTGATAAGGTCAGGCTGGTATTCACAGGAAGAACAGCATTTGCCTTTGCTAAAAAAAGTGCTTCCAAAATATGGCACAAACAATTTGGGAATTCCAGTATCCAAAATAATAGCAATTGCTCTAGGGGAAAACATCACCCAAGTACACTCATTCCCCATTTTCATGAAGGGAAAAATAAATAAGGTCCCCTTTAAGAGGAATTTCCATCAAAAACAGCACCAGCTTGAAGTAATCAGCACCAACATATGTGGACCCATCAGCCTATCAACAAACAATGGTGCGCTTTTTTTCCTTATCATTGTAGACCAATTCAGCAGCTACATTCATCTTGATCTCCTGAAGAAAAAAAGCAATCCTTTTAATTCAATCATTGCTTACAAGGACCTCATGTAAAATCATACAGGGAGAAGGGTCAAGAAGATTATAAGTGACAGAGGCAGTGAGTTCATTATTAAAGCAATGAAGCATCACTTCAAAGTATGTGGAATCCAAAATAACATTGTGCTTCTGTACACCCCTCAGAATAAAGGAATAGCAGAAAGAGGCAACCAGACCATAATCAATATGAACCAATTCCTCTTTTTGGGATGAAATCTTGCAAATGAATGGTGGCACAAAGCTGCTCTCATGGCAGCCACAATCACCAACTACCTTCTTTTGCTGAGAAAATTGACAACACTGCCTCATGAGCTCAGGTTGGAAACAAAACTCAACATCCAGCTCTTTTGTGTGTTTGGGTGCAGGGATTGGGACATCATACCGGTGTAAGACTCCAAACAGTGCTAGGCCGTGGAAGTTCTGTGGAGGGGAAAGGTGCTGTTTAAGCTGCCCTCCCAAGTGTTAAAAAAATATTTAAATTTGACCAAGATCAAGGTCCAGAACTTTAAGTGAGGAATCAAGTAGTAAGTCTCAAGTTTGATAATAGTTGGTAGCAATGGAACAGCACTATCTGAGGCAAGATTAGGTGGGATATATTTGATCAAAAGAAGTTAAAGTTTGTTTAAAGCTCAAAAGAACAAAGCTTTTTTATGTAAACAACACCCACAAGCTAATAACTCTGGTTGTCAGCAGAGGATTGGGGATGATGAACCCAAACCCCAAACAACCTCCAGGTTCTCAATGAACCCGCCCAATTTTCCGCAATCAAGCGCTTGAAGGGTACCGGATAACTGAGGGTGGCCATACAAGACAAAGCACAATGTTTTGAGAAGCTCTAAAAGCAAAAAGTAACTGATTCAAACAGGGATCACCTCAACACTTCTCAAGGAACTCAAGAGTAAGCTGGAAGAATGCAACTTTGAAAAATAAAAGGAGATATAACACTCCAGGTTTTAAACTTAATAAAACCTCTTCAATCAAACGTGATTGGCTCCGGAAAGGTTATCAAGGAAGGATCAAGACCAGTATGGTCAGAGAAAGGGATCAAAGAGTGGTGTAAAACACTCAAGAATTGCAACAGACAGAATTATCTTCAACCAGCAAGGCTATTGGTTGGTGATAAGGATCAGGCCTCAGAGAGGGAAAGACTCAGGATACAATGGATCAGGGGGAAATCAAAAGATATACCCAGGATAATGATTATGGATTACTATGATAACTGGGGGGACATATGCAGACACTCCCATGGATTCTCCAGAAAAATTTATGGGAGAGACCCCCCTTTTATGGGAAATGGGTCCCTACAGACTATGTACAAGTGATAACAAGAATAGAGCAGAAAAGAAACATAATTTGAAAAAAATAATTCTCAGGTGATCACAGTAGGATCAGAGGCCCATGGGAGTGCCGCTTTACCTGCCTGACAGCTTCCCGCTGCTGGGGTGAGAAGAAAACTCACCCCACCCATCCTCTTGCGTCTGTCTGCAAACAGGCGCGCAACATCCAAAAGATCACCCACCCCTATCCAAAAGAAAACAGAAGGGGTGGGAAGTAGACAGAACTGGGACCATCTTCAGATGATTGCGGGCGGATGTATACAAAAATTATTCCCACCCCCATCAGAAGACGGAAGGGTGTGCAAGAGAGGGATCCAGGTGCTAGTAGAAATGGAAGGTGAAGAGTTGAAGAATGACTATATTGCCATGAGGGATGAAAAGGTAATGGTAGGCTATGGAGGAGCCTGATGAGGAGGAATAATAAGGCTACAAAGAGCCAATAGAGAGGGGATAATTCTTGTATAGTCAAGAGGAACTGATCTGATGAGGAGGAAGGGGCACTCCGGTATTGTTGACTGGTAATCAGATGATTTTCATTCATGGTCCAAGGGAAGGACCAGTATTTATGGACAACTAGAGAGCCCCAGAGGGGGCCTAAGACATGGGTAATGAGATAATGAAAACAGTAAGATAGCAATAAGGTAACTAAATTTGTTAGTTACAGAATTTGAACATCAAAAAGACAACACACCACCTTAACTGACAAATTTAGGAACCAATTTAAGACCAGACAAAATTCCAGAGATTCATGAGAAATGAGAGGAGAATTTGAGAATTATAGAGATATGAGAGCTGAGTAATAAATGACAAGAAACCACCTTGTCAGGATATGAGATGGGGAAATGATAGCCTATTTTAAGAGGAGCAACAAGGACCTCAGGCATAGTTGCCTAGCATGATATGGGGAATGATAGCCTATTTTAAGAGGAGCAACAAGGACCTCAGGCATAGTTGCCTAGCATGATATGGGGAATGGTAGCCTATTTTAAGAGGAGAAACAAGGACCTCAGGCATAGCTGCCTAGCTTGATGGGGAGGATTATATGATTATAATGATGATAGATGAGGGTAATGGTAATGGTAAAGCTAATGATGATGTGATGGTGAAGGTGAAGGTGATGTTGATGGTGATGGTAATGGTGATGGTGATGATGATGGTGATGGTGATGGTGATGGTGATGGTGATGAAATGGATTGGTAGCAGTTGTTGAATAATGGTGGGTGATGATTGTCTTGAATTATAATGAGTGTGATTGTAGTAATGAAAGAGGGTGGATAATAGAAAGGTATATACAGATAGTATTGAACAAAAGAATGGGAGGATTCCAACACACCAGCCTTTTCAATACTAGATGGGAGGAATGTTAATGTGTTGTTGGAGTTGAATTGAATGTTGTGGATGGTGTTGAGAGTTGATTGTTGATATTGTTGATGGTTGAAGTGATGGTTGAATTGGATGGATGGTGGAGATTTGGAGGAGTGATTGATGGGATGATTGATTTGGATGTTGATGGAGATTGGATGGCAAAGGATGATGGAGGTATTGATGATGTAGCAGGTGGAGCGGAGGAGATGGATGGGAGCAAGCAAGCGGTTGAGATGGAGCGGAGCAAGCAAGTGGTGATGTAGCGTGTGGAGCCAATGAGATGGAGGAGAGCGAGTGAGCGGTTGAGATAGAGCAATGGAGGGATGTGGGGATGAGGAAGGTGACAGGACGGGCCAAATGAATGGAAAACCCCATTGGTTGATGAAGGTAATGATTGTAGTAGGCTGTATTGGTTGATGAGAGGAGCAATTAATGGATGAGGTGGGGTTTGATGATGATGAGCGGGGATGGCAAATGGAGCAGTAGGAGAAGTCAAGGATGAAGCGCAAGAATGTTGCAGATGTTGAGAGGCTGGGAGGCATTTGATGTCGCAGGCAAGGTTAAAGAGCAATTGGGGTTGCGGGATGATTACGAGCGAGGGCTGATGGGATGGAAGCAAAATCGTGCGAGATGTTGGAGGTGGGTAGCAAAAGGGAGGCAATTGAAGTCGCTTTTGAGGTTGTGAAATTATTGCAGGCAAGGCTGCTAGAAATTGGAGATATCGGATGTAGGAGAGAAAATTTTGAAGCGAGCAAGGTTGCCGTCAAGGTGCAAGCGAGATTGCGCAAGGCTGAAGTGGAGATATTGAATAGCGACCAAGATTGCAAGTGAGGTTGAAAGCAATTGAGGTCGCCATTGTGGTCGCCATCAAGGAAGCAAAAGAGGGAGCGGACGAGCAAGGAGGAGTGCGGGACAAACAATTTTGCAATCAAGGTGAAGGAGAATGTTGCAAGAGCGAGGTTGAAAGACGATGAGAGGCGAAAGCAAGTGAGATGGGGATGATGGATGAGGATTGAGAGGGAGGAAGAGGAGGAGGCCTTGATGGAAAGTGAGGAGGGAAAGTTAGGGACTTCAAAGGGATTGTTGGAGCTGGGAGGTAGCCTACAATCGTCGGAGAAGGATGGGATGATGGGAGATGGATGAGTGGAGGATTGGTTACAAAGGTTGGCGGATGAAGCGTCTTGAGTGAGGTGATGCTGATGAGAGGAGGAGTTTGAGCCATCTCAAGTATGAGGTGAGAGGGGAATTTGGGCGGGATCTCGACTGCTACAATGCCAACCGGAGCAAGGCAGGAGATGATGAATCCAATCGGAATCGCGGCTACCAGAGGAGAAGGGGTGATCACGCTTAAGAATCGAGTGAGAATCGGGAGAGTTGGGAGAATGGCTGGTGTTATGGATACTTCTGGTGCAAGCACGATAGGAGGGATGATTGCTAGATAGTTTGAGGGTATTGTTCAAGAGGACAATCAGCATGGGCGGATCTGAGTCTTGAGCAGCCTTCATGCACATATCCCAGAGTTGCCAATCGTTGAGGGGTTGGCCAACCGGTTGACCAGCTCAACATCTAGAGATCCTACAGTTTGCATGGTCATCATTGTAGATACCTAGTTTGGCATAGATCCTCTCCTTGATGGCAGCTGGACTGGTGGAGGAGGAGAGATCAACAAAGTAGGCGGCGTTGATATCCAGAGTAACAAGGACTTGAGAGCCATTGGGGATCATCGGCGGCCTCGGTTTGAGATCTGAGACCAGAGGTTGGGAGAATTCCGCGAGGGCCGCGAGAGCGTTGGACTGGGGAAGGTATGGTGACCGGACAAGGAGGGAGAGGTTGGATAGGGAGGGGACAGAACTGGATGATGAAAAAAGGATGATTGAGGTTGGAGGATGGAGGCGTAGAGCGGGGATGAAGAAGGAATGGATGATGAATGATCCAATGAGAGATGTAGTAATAGGAGTTGCAAGGCTGAGCAGCAAATAGGCAAAGGGGCAAGATGTGTTGAGAAGATAATGATAAGTAAACCAGTTGGAACAATGAAGTTGACTGGATAGCTTAGTGGGATGAGACTTTGGCTTTTAACCGTGAAGAGTTGAAGAATGACTATATTGCCATGAGGGATGAAAAGGTAATGGTAGGCTATGGAGGAGCCTGATGAGGAGGAATAATAAGGCTACAAAGAGCCAATAGAGAGGGGATAATTCTTGTATAGTCAAGAGGAACTGATCTGATGAGGAGGAAGGGGCACTCTGGTATTGTTGACTGGTAATCAGATGATTTTCATTCATGGTCCAAGGGAAGGACCAGTATTTATGGACAACTAGAGAGCCCCAGAGGGGGCCTAAGACATGGGTAATGAGATAATGAAAACAGTAAGATAGCAATAAGGTAACTAAATTTGTTAGTTACAGAATTTGAACATCAAAAAGACAACAGAAGGAAGATCAGAAATAAATTGGTGGTGGTGGTTGGATTGCAGGATGATCAGATGTTTGTTTGGGTTTGCTCATCCTTGGATGGGGGATCAAGCAATGGTGGTGGATGATCAACGTTTTGATCACAAGGGATGGAGGGAGCAAGGGTTGCTTGTTGGGTGGTTCAAGGATGGGATCAAGGGTACATGGGATCAATGGTTGATTGGTATCTAAGTCATGGAGGTAGGCGCAAGGGTGATATTTGATAGGATCATCCCCAGAGTGGATGATTGTTGCTTAATCAGTCCTCATCTCCCATTTTTTCACCTTGATGGTTGGCAGATGTTTTTTGAGTGAAGTTAGATCTTTGGGGGTTTGCAACAAGTTGGATGGGCAAGTTGAGGATGATTGATTGTTGGACAACAGTTGTTGTCATTGTCATCCTTGGATGGGGGATCAAGCTTTCCGGCAATTCAATTGTGATGAGTCAAGATTGATGAACTATGAATTTGGATGGGGATAGCAACCGTTGCCAAGGCAATGGCTCTCATTTGGCCATTTGTCTCATTGTTGACATTTCCATCCAATTATCTTGGCAATGATCAAAAATGGATTTCAGAATTTTGTGAGGATGGTGACAAAAAAGAAGAAACCAAAGGAGGGAGTACAGTGGGATCAGGAGGAGAAAATGAGACAGAGGGTTGAGCAGAGGGCCTGAGGGCTGGTTAACCTGGGTGCCTGTCTTAGACTACTGGGAGAAGAGAGAGTTGAAGGAGGAAAAAACTAAAGGCTTTCCATTCCCAAATCAGAATTTTTTTTTTGAAATATTATATTGAACCATTTTTGAGAGGTGTCCTAGTTTGCTCACCACATCTCTCCCCAACTTACAGACTGTCCCTAGTCTGCATCTGGATTTGAAGATATTAAGAGGAAACAAAGGAAGCAAGGAAATTGAAGCAAAGAAAAATGGCCATTTCTTGATCTTGAGAGTGATTGAAGGATTGAAAAATATCTTGACCAATCCAAAAATAGCGCTAGAAGCAGCAGAGATAAAGCAAATGGCATCCCAGGTGCTGACATATGTGGCATTAAGCAGAGTTTCACAAAAAAATGCAGCAGATGACCCTGGTGGTGCACAATTGGGGAGAATTACTTTTGAGATAAGTTGCCTCCACAACAAAAGAACTTCTTTACTTGATCAGCAGAGAACCTTCTGGCCAACTGAGTACCATCCAGCTCTTGAAAAACATTAGATCCACCTCTGACTTGACAGACCACCCAATAAGGACCATACCAGCAATTCAAGAAAAGCTTCCCCCACTGAGTTTCCAAGGATCAACTATAAGATAAAAAAAGATCACCAGGATTCAAAGAGTCCCTGACCTGCTTTGAATTTTCATCTTCCCAATACTGAACCAATTTTTCTCTGGATTCCATCATCTTCTGATAAGCTTCACTGCAAACATTCTCACTCCGCTCCAGTTGCTTAGATTGGGCAACTAATAGATCAGCGGTAGAAGAAACCTGTTCCCACAAAATACCTAAGAAAGATTCCATTTCCAGATCCAGAGGAAGGAAAGCCCTTTGACAAAATACAATTTTGTAGGGTGAGTAGCCAGTGGTTTGTTTGGTTCAAATTTGATCAGAGAAAAGGACCAGAGGAAAAAATTTTCAACAATTCTTCCCACTTTCACCAGCCAGTTTGACAAGAGCAGCCTTCAAAGGAGCATGGCCTCTTTCCACCATGCCTTGGCCTTCAGGATAATAATGATTGGTCACCCCATGTTTTCCAGGAAGCAATTGGATCATTTTGGCTAGTTTTCCACCAATCTCAGAGCCACCATCAGTTGAATAAGATTGGGCCAAGCCATAGTGCATTGTCCAAGTCTCATAGAGAAAAGCTGCTACTGATTCAGAACTGAGGCTCTTAAGAAATTTTGCTTCAACCCATCCATAAAAATCATCTCTAGCCACAATGAGGTACTTAGCTCCATCAGCCTTAATATGAACCACATCCATAGCAATCCTTACAAAGACAGTGGACTCCCCAGTTAGATAGCAAATTTCAGCCAGGCGCCTAAGATCATGTTTCTGACAGACCTCACAACTCTTGCACAACTGAGAGACATATTTCTTCAAAGATGGCTGCCATAATTGTTTGGATATTTGTCAATAAGTTTCCATTTCTCCATGATGGCCCAGTTCTTCATGAATACTTTACAAGATCAAATCTTGTTTAGCAGGGATAGTGATAAGAATAAGGGCACAAGTATTTCCTCTTTTCACAAGCCTATTACCTTGTACAAATAATTTGGAGGACTTTCTTTTAAGGGATCAAAAATATTTATCTGAGAGATCAGGGGGTCTTTGGAGAGTGGAAAGGTACTGCTCTAGTTTAAGCCAGAACACTTTCTGGAAGCCAGAATAATGTTTAGAGGAAAAGCTTAAGACAGGTCAAATAACAGGTTCCTCCTCATCAAAATCCACTCCAAAATCCAATTCTTCATGTCCAATAGGAAGTTGAGATAACCCTTCAGGCATGGTGAAAGACTTTCCAGGCCTATGAACAATATCAAAAGAAAACAACTGGATAAAAGCCACCCAAAAAGTCATGGGAGCATTTGGAAGGCTGGGGGAATTGATCATTTCAATGATGGATCATGCATCAACTGGTAACTCAAAATTTTGACCCCAGAGAATAGTTTGGAGCTTCTTCAACATTTGGGCCACACCACAAAGCTCCAGTTTTGGCTGGGAGTACCTATATTCCACATCTGAAAAGAGGAGAGATTCATACAGAGCAGGACAATCCAAACCATTTTTGTCTTCCTGGTTAAGGAAAGCCCCAACAGATTGATAACTCAAATCAACAGCCAGCTTGATCTTGCCAGCTCTAGGTCCATAAGTGATCTTAATCAAGACAATGTCTTTCCCAACAGTTGTTTTGAGCTTCTTAAATGATTTTTCACAAGCTTGGGTCCAAAGCCATTCAGCATCCTTCCTGGTTAAGAGACGCCAGGGAATACAGATTTTGGATTGAGAAGGGATGAAGATCCAAACATAAATTACAACACCTAAGAGACCTCTTACTTCAGTGGGTTTGATTTGAGTGGGCCAAGAGAGGATTTTGTTGAATTTGGATTGAGCCATCCTTCTTCCTTCCTTGCAGACCAAATTACCAACAATTTCCAGAGCAGTGAGACAGGCAGCCAATTTGGATCCAGAGAAAGTGATTCCAGAATCCTCAATTCAAAACAAGATCCTTTCCAAAGTGGTTGCATATTTCCAGATAAATTGATGGATTCCTGAGTGCCAAGGTAAGAGCTCATTGTTATAGTCAGAAACTGGACCTTTAATTCTGCCATCATCAATAAATATACCAGCATGATTGGGGATTTCATCCTGGAGGATCCAAACCATCTGATCCTGATAGACTGCAACCAGGTTGGTGGCCCCCTGGGGCAAAAGAGTAAGTTGGAATCAATCAAGAGGAGTATGGAAAGTAGTGAGAGGACAAGAAATTGGATGTAAGGATTGTTTGTCATAGCCACCCATAATATCACCTAGACCATAGCAAGCTCTCCCAGAAAAAGATTTGACAAATTCTTCAGTAGCATGGGGAATACCAGAATCTTTCATGGTAACCTTATTTAGAGGCTGGATATCATGAACTATTCTAAGTTTACCATTAATTTTGAGGAAACAGAAGACAGGACTGGAATAGCTTGAAGTTGACTTCTCATATAAACCGGTGTGGTGTCGTATTTATAACCCCGGATCAAGAGCTGCGTTGCGGGCTGCGCGCTCAGCAGTTGGGTAGGTCGGGCTCAGCATCTGGCGTGCGCGCAGTCTCAGCAGTGCCTGCTGCGGGCTCAGCAGTAGGGGCTGCGGGGCTCAGCACCAGGTATGGGTTGGGCCTACCTCAGGCGGCGCCGGACCGTGACCCGCCCGGAAGAAGCGGACCAAGTGATGGAGCCGGCCTGACCAAGCTCGCGGGTGGCTAGTCCAGAAGGCGAGGGCGGGGCAATCATGGGCTATACGCGCTGGGGAGGCCCGCGCGGGCATAAGCGTGGGCCGACCCGCGGATTGCGGGATTCGCAGATGGCGCGGACGGAAACACGGGGGGCTCCAAGTAGGGCGCGGCGGAGGGCCGCGCCATGAGAAGGACAAACCGGGCTACGTTAATACCAAAGGGTGCGGGTGATGACAAGGGATGGAGGGATAGGGTTGGGCTAGGGTTCTGCGGCTTAGGGTTGTATTTCATCACTTGTTCTTGTTGTTTGTGGTTGTACTTAGGCTAGGGTTGAGGGGGGGGGACTTAAGACCTCACCCTCAACTCCGGGTTGGGGAGGATCATCATCTGACGGATTGGGGGAAGGAAGGAATTTCATCATATCATCACTCTCTCTTCTTAAAAACTCATTGCGCCCAATCATCTTACAGACGCTAGACCAATAATTTCCGGAACTCAGGACAACTTGCGAAGGTAACTCTTCTTAAGTTTCCACATCTGGGGGTCTGGCCGGGAAATCACCTTTCGTCTAAGTCTCTCGAAGATAGCGTACGCAATTTTGCCAACAACTACTCCAGGATCGACCAATCCGCCCCCATTTCCCCCCGGGCGGGAGTCGGTGGACCGACACCTCCCCCACCTCCAACCACTCGGACCGGCGGCTTCGCCCCCCCTCGGTCGGAGCCTTCGGAGGCGGCCGAGGCCCCACAGCGGGTATGGCTTAGGCCGCAGAAATTCCCCCATCTTTGGTTTGACACTGACGATATTGGGTGTTTTCTTGCGAGGTTCAAGGATATTGCGGACTCCGAAAACGCGACGAGCGAGGACAAGGTCTGCACCGTCGTTCTCTTCATCATGGACAAAAGTAAGCTGCGGGATGTGGAGGATATGGCAGGTTATGAGGCTCTGGACTGGATTAGGCTCCGGGGCAAGATGATGGCGAGATGGGGGAGGACGCGGAACGATTTGTCCGAGTAAAAATCTCTGTTCAACTGTATCTATAGTTATTTAGCGAAGAACCAGGTGGTGGCGGGTCAGACGGGAGCAATGAAACGGGCGTTCTTGGGCGGGCTCGTGCCACAACTTTGCGCGCGGGTTCAGCGGCACCTCTTCGAGCACAGGATGGTATTGCGGTCAGTGGACCAGAGTGTTATCCTTCTCCCGGACCTGAGGGCAATCAATGAGGCGGTAGAGAGCAAGATCGATCCGGAGGAACTGATTGAGGACACGGCTAGGGCGTTCCCGTCAGCCTCGAAGAGACCAGCGGCTTCCTCAGCCCCGCCTCCAGCGCAGGAACTACACGCGGGCCCATCCACGACAAGTCGGCCAGGTACGATGGAGGTACCGGTGAATGAAATGATGGACATGTTGAAGGATCTGCGGATACTCCTCAATCGGGTAACGGCGCAGCCCGCGGCACAGCCCGCGGCCCAGCCAACGATCCTGTCAATGGCTCCGCCCCTGCCCCCTTGGCGCAATGAGCCGCCCCACGTGGGGGGGGGGTCCTCGGCCTGGTAGCAGACCCTTGGGAGGGTTCTCGGCCCAAATCTGTACATATTGTGGCGACAGGAGACATTGGAGGTCAGGTTGCGCGGAGTTGACCAGGGATATGGACAAGGGATTGGTCCGCGCGTCCAGATTGACTTTCATATTTCCAACGGGTGAGCTGGTAAGTCTCGGGCCCGACCATCCGTCCCCATTGGACCAGGTCAGGACAAGGGCGCAGTCTGCAGGGGCCGCTTGGGTGTCGCTTGGAATTGTCACCGGGCCCGGCACATGGCAAGCTCTGCGAGTGGAGGCGGAGGTTAGGGCGTTGGCGGCGGACGAGCAAATCTTATCAGAGAAGATGGAGGTAGACGTGAAGGAGCGGCTGGCGACTCAAGCCCCAAAGACTGGTGCGCCAGGACCGTTGGGCGACACGCTGTTGGCTGGCTCCGGAGGAAGAAGTAAGGCCGCGGAAGTGGTGCGGCGGGTGATGGGGAGCAAGATGCCAGTTCCTCTCACGCTACGGGAGCTGGCCGCGGTCTCTCCGGTGGTCGTCGAAGAGATGGTTCAGGCGCTAAGGGAGTACGGGCGCGGCAGGGTTCCGGCAACGGTGCAGCGCGTGAACGCGGCGGTGGAGGGGGGGGAACGCGAGCCGTGCCCACCCAAGGCCGTGTCGGTCCCGCTTGCCTACGTCTCGATGAAGATCGTGGATTGGAAGTTGTGGGCAATGATGGACAGCGGGTCAATGGTTAACTTGCTCCCGTCAAAATTGGTAGACGAGTTGGGGTTGGTCCGGAGGAAGTGCGCCATGGGATTGCGGGCGCTCAATGGTGGAGAGTGTTGGGTGGACGGGGTGGTGGAAGGAGAAGAGGTGGAGGTCGCAAAGGTCCGTAAGCCGCTTTCATTCCTTTTGGTGGAGTGCGGCGACGTGATTTTGGGTCGACCATTTATGTTTGGGTTCCGGGCCTGGATGGCGTTCAACGAGGAGGAAGGGACGGAGGCGCTGTGGTGATCCAAAACCTAACCTATAGCCATCAGACTCACTTTTCTAGTATAAGGACAACTCCAATCATCAAACAGACCTCAAAAATCGATTCTACACCAAAAATAACCCCTAGTCACTCAGCCAAAGTACCCCTCTATCTCTCATGGTTTAGAAGATACAGCTCAAATCAACCCTGGCCTACCCATACCCCTACCAGGTGTCACAGACCAGTGAAAGTTCATGGACATACCCAGGAAGCCTTCAAGTACATACCCCATACAGTACAACCATACATAACCAAATAAACCTGCAGCAGTATACATAATTAATATATGCATGACCCTGCATGTAGCACCAAAACAAACCTGCAGCAGTATGCATAATTAATATATGCAAGGCACTGCATGAAGAACCAAACAGATCACATAATACAGAAGCAATATATGCAAGACACTGCATGCAGAGGCTGTACAGCATCATACAGGACACTATACAGAAGTAACTTATGCAGGGGGCACCTGTATCAATGCAGCACAGCAATGCATGCAAGGGTGTACATGCATGTAGATCCTGCACAGCCTCCTCCTCTGACCAGCAAAAATGCCTCATGAACTGTATTCACTGTATCATGGAGACCCTCAGGGGCAGCCCTGAGGGCAGGATTTTCTATAAATAGAGGGCCTCTCTCCCCCATCCAGGTCCCATCAGTTCCCCCCATCCTCCCCTCCAGGGATCACCATGCCTCCTAGGCACCCTTAACCCATACTTTGACCATACTCAACCCATTATCCCATAACCCATACTTTAAAAATCATCAATCCCATAACCCATACCATCACCATCACCATCCACCATCAACCACCACCATTACCCTTGACCATCCACCATCAACCACCACCATTACCCTTGACCATCCATCATCATTACCCCATATTTTTTTGACCATGAGCCAACCCAATAACCCATACTTTTTACCATCCACCACCACCATTATTTACCCAATACCCCATACCTTTGAACATCACCACCACGTCCCCATAACCTAAACATCATCATCATCATCCACCATCACCATCATCACCATCACCAATCATCATCATCACCCATCATCACCATCATCATCCATCATCATCATCCATCATCATCATCCACCGTCACCATCATCAACTATCATCATCATCCACCATCACCATCATCAACTACCATCATCACCTACCTCATCCATCATCATTCATCAACCATCATCAAGCATCATCATCACCTACCTCAACCATCATCATCATCATCAAGCATCATCAACCATCATCATCAGTTATCAAGCATAGTCTCAACCATTTCAGCTTTATCACTCAACACCTGTAACATCAAGGGAGTATTCATCAGTAACCAATAAAACAACATAAAGAATATATAAAGGATAAGACTAGATAAAGGATTCTTCCCTTACTCAGCTTCATTCCTCCAAGTCACTATCTGTTCCACCATTTCTTCCTTATCAAGCTTTAAAACATTGATCCTAGGTCTGATAGAGACTACTATAGTAGCAACTCTATCTGAAAATCAGCCACCAAATCTCTTTTCTTTTATTGTTGTGAGACTACTATAGTACTCAGAGGGGCAGGCAATTCAAAACCACCCTTAGTATTCCTCTATCTTATTTGTAGTTGTAATACTAAATTCCCCCTCAAGTGACTGCCAGCAAGCTATTTGCTAAACTTTACCCAATCCCAAAGGAGTCTCCACAGCGCTGACGGTAGAGGACGCTTCCGGGGCCAAGTTCGAGACAACAATCTCCGACCACGGGAAAGGGAAGTGGGTGGGGTTGGCGGCGGCTGGCAAGGAGACAGAATCCGACGGGGGGGACGGCTGCAAGGGCCGCCTCATGGGGGATTTTGCCTAGTCGACCGCGGCAACCACGCGGGACAGGCTCCAGTCTCGCGCGGGCGGCCGACTAGGGAGGAGCAGGGGGTGGAGGGAAGCGCGCGGAGGGTGCGGGCGGCAGAAGTAAGTTCTTTTCCTCGGTATGCGTCACCGGGAGGTACCGCATTTCAAAAACCCTACCATAGTGCCACGCTCGTGAGCAAAGGCAAAAGCCGCGGGTTGATTGTTGCCAGGATCCATGACAACAACGACAGACGCGTGCAGATGGTTAAGTGTAACGCGGGGCGGTATAAGCCTGTGGCGCAAAAGGTACGGCCTCGGAACAAACCAATGCCGCAGGGGCTGAACGGGCCCCTGAGACCAATCATCTGGTCTTGGGATCCCTGGGTAAATCCATTAAAGACGTCGGGGTGGGTAACCCGGTCAGCGCGGATCACGGATGAAAGGATCGAGGCGCTTAACTTTGGGCCGGCGGGGTGGTTGAGAGCGGAGGAAAAGGATTTGCTGGCATGGGTGTTGGTGCTTTGCGAGAAGGCCCTCGCCTTCGGGCTGGACAAGCACGGATTGTTGAAAAGAGGAATTGGCGACCCCTACGTAATCCCCACGGTGCCGCACGAACCCTGGCAAATCAAGCCAATTCCGATTCCCCAGACCGTACGGGAGCCCTTTCTGGAGCTGGTTTGGGAGCGCGTTAGAACGGGTTTGTACGAGCAGTCCACATCAAGCTACTCAAGCCCAATCTTTGCGGTGGTTAAGCAGGACGGGAAGTTGCTGAGGATTGTCCATGACCTGCAGCGGCTGAATTCATTCACCATCCGGGACGTGGGATTGCCGCCGCGGGTGGACGAATTCTTGGAATTGATGGCGGGGCGCGCATGTTACGGACTGGTCAATGTGATGGGGGGGTACAATCAGCGGGAGCTCCACCCCAAATCGCGGCCGTTGACCACGTTCGAAACAGGGCTGGGGCAAATGCAGTTGACGCAGCTGCCGCAGGGCGCGACAAACTCGGTGGCAGTTTACCAGGCTCAGATGACGTGGATACTACGGGACAACATCCCGGAGGGGGCTCTGATCTTCATTGACGATGCAGGGATCAAGGGGCCAAAGACGGACTACGGGGGCGCGGTGTTGGAGGAAGCCCCGAGGATTTGCCGCTTTGTCTGGGAATACGCAAGGACGTTGGAGCGGATCTTGTTCCAAATTGAGGAGGCGGGGCTTACGGTGTCAGGGAGTAAGTTGGCGGTTTGCGTTCCGGCGCTGGAGGTGCTGGGACACGTGGTGGGCGCCGACGGCTGGAGGATTGCGGAGAAGAAACGGAATAAAGTCCTTGAATGGCCGACCCCACGGACGCCTTTGCATATCCTCCAGTTTTTGGGGCTGTGCAGCTACCTTCGCATGTTCATTGAGCGGTTCGCGGAGGTGGCGAGTCCGCTGCGGGCACTTACGCGTAAGGGTGCCGCGTGGGAATGGACGGCGGGGTGTGACGCCGCCTTCGCGAAGCTCAAGGAGATTGTGGGGCGCGACATCATCCTCTGGGACCTTGACTATGAATTGGGAGGGATCCGCCTGGCCGTCAACTCTAGCGAACTTGGCGCAGGAGGCGTTCTGACGCAGGAGGAGGATGGTAAGGATAGGCCGGTTCTTTATGAATCCGTAACCTTCACCGCGACGGAGAGTCGGTATTTGCAACCAAAGTTGGAACTGTGCGGGGTCACCAAGATTGTGCAAAGGCTGCAGCATTTGCTTTGGGGGGTGAATTTCAAACTCTTGGTGGACGCAGAGGCTCTGGCGCGGATGATCAATTTGCCGACGCTGCCAAATGCCCCGATGACTAGGTGGGTCGCGTTCCTTCAACTCTTTGCCTTTAGTGTGGTTCATGTCCCAGGGAAGGCGTTCACAATGCCCGACGCGCTGTCGTGGTACCCGCGCGAGGATCCGTTCGAAGGGGCGGAACACTTGGATGTGGAATCTCCAATTATCCGGGTGGGCATGATGGAGACGGAGGTTGCTCTTCCGCTGCAGCAGTCCGGGCGTTACGCGACGTTGTGCTTCTTTCTGCAGGGTCTCTGATTTCCGGAAGGTACGTTGGAAACGGTAATTTGGTGGGCAAAACGGCGGATGACCAACTTCTATTTGCAGGAAGGGCAACTGTGGCGGAGGTGCACCCCCGTGCCCCTGGTGGTTGCGACATTGAGGAGGGACCAGGAAGTGATTCTGTGGTGTCTTCACAACAACCTTGGGCATTGAGGCGAGATCGAAACGTGGCGGCGGGTGAAAGCAAGGTTCTGGTGGCCGGGGGTGGTACGCGCGGTGCGCGAGTGGGTGAAGTCATGCGAGGCTTGTCAGAGGCGGAGTTCTAGGCTCCCGAGGGAGGTGGGTCACCCTACGGGGGAGGACGCCTTGTTCGGACGGGTCTCCCTTGACGTGGTTCACATCAAGGCGGGGAAGTTCGCGTACCTGCTGGTCGCGCAGGACGACTTGTTGGGTTGGGTCGAGGCGCGTCCGCTGTTCAAGCTGTTGGCGGAAAGGGTTGCCCAGTTTTTGGAGGAAGATTGGTTCGCGCGGTATGGTTTGCTCCGACTGGTCACCGTCGACGGGGGCGCGGAGTTCCAAGGCCGCTTGATGGGGTTAGTTCAGAGCTGCGGGGCTAAGTTCGGGCGGGTCACGGAGTACTACCCCGAGGGTGCCGGGATGATTGAACGCGGCCACCAGCTGATCAAGGAAGCGCTGGTTAAGATGTGTGGCAAAGACGGGAAGTGGTGGCAGGAGACCCTTCCGGTGGTCCTCTTCGCGGATAGGATGTCGTTCAAGCGCTCGACAGGCTACTCGCCTTATGAACTCCTCTACGGACAGCGCCCGGTCCTTCCGGTGGACTTTGAGCTGGAGACTTTCTTGGTCATCGATTGGTGGAAGGTGAAGACCTCCGCGGAGCTCGTGGAGGCGCGCGCCAAACAGCTTCTCCGGCAGGACGAGACCCTGGCAAAGGCCGCGGATAGGTTGCGAAAGACCAGGACGGCGTCGGTCTGCTACTGGGACGAGCGCTGTTCCCATTGTCTCCGGGATCCGTTGCGGAAGGGGGACTTAGTGTTGCTGTACAACCGTAGTTTGGAGTCTCAGTGGGGTAAGCTTTTTGCCAATCGATGGAACGGCCCCTTCTGCATGGCATCCAAGTTCAAAGGCGGGAGTTATCAACTCGAGGAATTGGATGGGGCGCCGCTCAAACGGAAGGCAGCGGCTTCGCACGTGAAGCGCTTCTTCGCACGCGGCTCCACCTCCTTTGACGAGACGGCTGGCAATGGCGCGGACGCGCGGGACAAAGCTGAGGGTCCAGAGTTAATGGGCGGGTTGGGTTTGTTGGTTGAGGAAGAGCCCGCGCTTGACGCGCCGCCCGGGAGGAGTGAAAGGCTACGAGTCGCTGGGGACAGTTGTCAAGTCGGAGGGGGGCGCGAGTAGGGCAAAAAAAAACCTGATTTGGTGAGGGGGTGTTCTAGCCGGTTCACAGCTGGGATGACTAGACACCCCAGAATGTCCGTTTTCCTATTGCTTGTGTAAACTGGTTTCGCGAATTGGTACTGGTGTTGGCTATGTTTGGTTTTTTTTAGGGACGCGGGCGCGGCGCAAGCCAGGCCCTGGAACGCGAGGACGAGCCCCGCGGATGGGCACGCGGGACAAGGAGCGGAGGCCCCAGGTATAAAAAAAAAAAAAAATATATATATATAGTAATCTTTTTTCTTAAGGGTTTGGATCTTTTTCTCTGTTTTTCTCTCAACCTGTCGTCTTGTGTATGGAGTAATTGGTGCGGATTATGGGTGGAACACGCGCAGGACGATTCTGATTTGGTAAGGGGGTGTTCTAGCTGGTTCACAGCCGGAACAGCTAGACACCCCAGAGTGTTCGTTTCCCTTATGTCCTCTTCCTCTCTCGTGGATAACTGTGTGCGCGCGCTGGTGTAGGGTTGTTTTGTTTATTGCAGGGTGGGTACGGGGAACTGTGTGGCAGTTTGGCTGGGGCGGACCATGTACCTTCCGGAAAACTTCGTTGGCTCAGTGCACGGGTGGGGCGCGGATCTCAATTTTGTCTCAATCTCACTCTCACTCATAACGCGCATACGCGGAATTCTCTCAAGGCTCTCACGAAATGGCGCGGCAAAAGTCTTTCTTTGCAAAAAAAAAAAAAAAAAGAAAAAAGAAAAAAAAGGGCGCGGAATAGGAACTATAAAAAAAAAAAAAAAAAAAAAAAATTATAATAATAATAATAATAGTAGGAGAGGGGGGGCGATCCTTCTAAGTCAAGCGGACCCTCATCATATCCTCCGCATCCGCGCGAGCCGCCGCGACCAGGGTTCGGAAGGCCGCCAAGAGTTCCCGACGGTCATCAGTGGTGTGGGCTCGAGGGACCGCCAGGAATTGCCGGAGTAGCCCATCCGCGTTGTCCGCCATCGCATCAAACCCCACAAGCGGGAGAGCCGGGAGGACAGGAATGTCCGGAATCTCGGGCGGGTTGGGGGGAGGCGGGAACGGGGAGAAGGCAGCCTCCGGGGGACCATCTGGACCGCTCGGACCGACAGGAGGTGATGAGGGGATAACAATGGGTGACGCGGGCGGTTGAGGGGTGCCTTGCGGGGTCGGGGGCCTCTTGTCCGAGTCCGACAAGTGATAGGAGGCCGGAGGAGGGGTCGGGCTTGGGGCCGGGGCTGGGGGAGCCGGAGCTGGAGGAGCCGGAGCTGGAGGAGGAGCAGGAGCCGGAGGAGGGCCAGGGGCATGACGCCGGAGAATCTTGTCAAGGCGCGGGTCCCTGGCGCCTTGCGTCACTCAAACCCGGTCCGCTCGGAACGCCGCAAAGTTCGGGTAATCCTCCTTGCGGGGAGGTCCAGCGCGACGGTAGGGAGAGGTGGAGTCACGGTTTGAGTTTGGGGAGGGACGGCCAGGGGGCAATCCAGGAGGGGTCCACAAGTGCTCCAAGACCAAGTCATTGCCCGAAACCACGAACGAGTCCGGACGGGCCCTCTTGCGCGGCCGGGGACGAGAGCCGGATGCGGGTGGAGGGCGTGGCATACCCTCCCCCAACAAGCAGCGGCAGTGACCGCGACGGCAGGAACCGCAGGCACGTCGACCAGGGATGATTGTGCAGACTAGCCCGTTCCGGGCACAGTAATTGCAGGGGATCATGGCGATGACGGGGAGCGGAGGACGAGCGAGGCTAAGACGGCTAGGGTAGGGGTGGAAGTGGTTTGGTAGGTGCGGCAGGGGCAAGGTGGTGATGGAAGGACCTCTGGGGACAGAACTCAACTTGGGGGGGGATCTGGTGTCGTATTTATAACCCCGGATCAAGAGCTGCGTCACGGGCCGCGCGCTCAGCAGTTGGGTAGGTTGGGCTCAGCATCTGGCGTGCGCGCGGTCTCAGCAGTGCCTGCTGCGGGCTCAGCTGCAGTCGCGGCGGGCTCAGCAGTAGGGGCTGCGGGGCTCAGCACCAGGTATGGGTCGGGCCTACCTCAGGCGGCGCCGGACCGCGACCCGCCCGGAAGAAGCGGACCAAGTGATGGAGCCGGC
Organism: Puccinia polysora; assembly: GCA_025617555.3. Classification (NCBI taxonomy): domain Eukaryota; kingdom Fungi; phylum Basidiomycota; class Pucciniomycetes; order Pucciniales; family Pucciniaceae; genus Puccinia; species Puccinia polysora. The sequence goes on from CM062623.1 coordinate 30,207,132, forward strand.
CTGACCAAGCTCGCGGGTGGCTAGTCCAGAAGGCGAGGGCGGGGCAATCATGGGCTATACGCGCTGGGGAGGCCCGCGCGGGCATAAGCGTGGGCCGACCCGCGGATCGCGGGATTCGCAGACGGTGCGGATGGAAACACGGGGGGCTCCAAGTAGGGAGCAGCGGAGGGCCGCGCCATGAGAAGGACGAACTGGGCTACGTTAATACCAAAGGGCGCGGGTGATGGCAAGGGATGGAGGGATAGGGTTGGGCTAGGGTTCTGCGGCTTAGGGTTGTATTTCATCACTCGTTCTTGTTGTTTGTGGTTGTACTTAGGCTAGGGTTGAGGGGGGGGGACTTAAGACCTCACCCTCAACTCCGGGTTGGGGAGGATCATCATCTGACGGATTGGGGGAAGGAAGGAATTTCATCATATCATCACTCTCTCTTCTTAAAAACTCATTGCGCCCAATCATCTTACAGACGCTAGACCAATAATTTCCGGAAATCAGGACAACTTGCAAAGGTAACTCTTCTTAAGTTTCCACACCGGTACTGACTTGTTGGCAAACCAACTTGATGAAATTGTCAACCTTAGCAGCAGGGACAGGGATCTTTTTCTTTTGTCAGGGATCATGTTCTACTACTGGAATGATATAAGGTAGGCCATAGGATTCTTTCAAGAAACCTCTCTCTTCTTCACAGAAAGGATTGGATTTTTCTCTAAGAGCTTAGAAATTTTTGATCAAATTTAACTCATCGGGAAGAAGCCATCCATCTGGATCAAAGTTGACCACCTTCAGAAGTTCTTCAGTAACAAGACCACGAGGAACAAAGGGACCAGTGAGAGATCAAGATAAACCACAGTAAGGATCAAAAGATAGAGGAGGATGCATAAGAGGAGGATTGAGGTTGAAAGTGTTAGAATTTGAGTTTCATATATTTGACTTTCACTGGAGTTTAAAGTAAAATTGATTGGATTGATTTGAAGTTATTATTGTTAACCTTCAAGTACTAAAACAACAGGTAAAATTTAACTGGGCTGTGTTGTAGTATTGTGATTATCAGACTGTTTAGTCATGGCTATCAGACTCTTTAGTCATAGCATTTCACTTACCATGTCACTTAAACTGCTTATGCTAATTTTACCTTATTCATTTTGTACTCAACCACTTTTCAGCCTATAGTGTATTTAGTCTATATAAAAACCAGTGCTCTCAAGTTGAATTGATCATCTGTTCAGCCAACACATTAACCGGAGTGTCCTTTTCCTCCTGATCTCAGGTCCGTTACGCTTGACGTTATAAGCTCCTTTCACTCATTCTTTAATCCTTTCTTCTCACTAGAGCTCAAGCTCTTTTTATTTTTTATAGAAAGGCATTGGTTGGTTGACTGTTTTAACCTTTTTTGCAACTGGCTTATACTTAGTGGCGAAATAGAGAAATACTTGCTTCCTCCAAGCATTGACCAGCAAGACCTGACTTCAAAAGCTGAGACCAAGTTCCAACATCTTCCAAGTTTTATGTTCTGCAGAATCCTTGAAAGGTGCCTTTTCAATAAAAGATGATCCAAAAGATGACACATTTCTCACATGTGTGGCACAGGGTAGGGTTTTGAAAATGACAGTAGTAGGAGCCCCTGATGGTGCACAATTGGGAGAACTTCCTTCTACCCCAAATTGCCTCCACCTAAGGCCATACTCCTTCATACCAAAACCACCAAGAAGAGAATCAAGATCAAGATCTAGTTTAGACTCATTGCGGAGATTTGAAACTGGAATAGGAGAAGAATGATCAGGCTGAAAATAACAAGGAAAAGAGGAGACAACAGATCCAGATATAGAGGAACTATGTTTAGGATTTTTGGATTTTTCATGTTTTTGATTTTTAGTTTTATTTGGATGAGAAGGAAATGATGAGGAAAAAGAAAAATATGCCTCTGAGACAGAAGTGATGCTTAAGTTGAAGCCTGAGGCTGGGAAGAAGTACAACAATTAGCAGTACCAACTAATCTAAAAAATAAGAGGAAGAAGAGGAGTCCTTCTGTTTCCCTTTCAGAACCAATGTAGAAGGGTGACCAGGAAAATCTTGTTCCCAACAACCAGAATCCAAGCAGCAAAGGGGGAATTCAATCTTCTTGCCGTCAGCATGAGGGAGAAGAATTCTCTCCCCAACTTGATCAGAAAACATTAGGGTTGCACCAAAATCCATTAAGAAAGGTCTTCCCAAGATCATAGGTCCATCCAAACAAGTAATCCAAAAATGACAAGTGCCAAAGATATTTTTTCCAATTTGAACTGGAAAATCCTCAGCAATACCAACTAATTTTCATGAATGATTTCCTATACCATAAACCGCAGCTTTAAAGCTGACCCTTGGACTGAGTTTGAGTTTGCAGGCCATGACATCCAAAATTAAATTGAGCCGGGAACCAGAATCCACCCAAAGAGAAACCGTTTTAGCAGAGTCACCAAGATAGCAGGAGAGGAAACCAAGAGGACAGGAATACAAGTTGTCATCTGAAGGAGGATCTGTTCCACCAGAGTCCTCCATAAAAGTACCAGAAGGAATTTTTGATTTGTCCTGACAAATCTCCACTTGTCAACAAGAAACCCATTTCTTCATCCCTTCAGCCACAGATGGAGATATTGACAGTATTTAAGCCACAGACAGATTAGGAATTTTAAGATCAGAGATTTTCCTTAATACTCCTTCCACAGCATTGGGGTGATCCTTGGAAATGCCCCTCTGAAATTGAACTTTGGGCTGGGTGGAGGGAGGGTGATCAGGTTGAGCAGGTACTGGATCAGGATCAGAACGTTGAGGTGCTTGAACAGATTGAACAGGAGGAGGATAAGAGTGGTCCTGGAACCTTTCCATAAGTGGTTCCCTTTCCACTTCCATGTCCTCCCCATCAGCAGAAGGGGGCTCAGGTGAGGATTGGCCTTTGACGGGTTTTTTGAAGGATTGAAGATGGAACTGGGGGAGACTTGTGAGGTTTGGGTTCCTCATGGCGTTTCCTAGCTGGATCAGACTGATAAGTGCCAGAGAAGCTGGAAGAAGTGACAGCTGGAGGATACCAAGTTTTTAAAGTGCCATAGGATGATCAAAAATCCAGGGAGGCCAAAGATTCCTTCTTGGGAGTTGGTGGTTGATAAGAGGCCACCACATGACAGATTGGATGAGACAAATCAAAAGGGATCAAAGCAAGATTAGGAATAAAAAAATTGTTTCCCTTCTGCTCCACCAATTTTTCCTCCTTTTCCTTCTGGAGTTCAGGATATCTCCCAGTACCATGGCCTTCCCTATGACAGTAATAGCGGACTAGAGTGGTTTTAGGAACAGATTTAGAAGTTTTAGGAGTGGCTAAAGAAGAAATTTTCTGATCAATTTTGTTTTCAAAGGCCTGAAGTAATTTAGTGATCTCATCTATGGTAGCAGTTTCCTTATTGGCCTGGGGATT